>RJWT010023913.1:0-16666 GCA_004365215.1 Cuniculus paca | reverse complement strand
TATGTCAAGAACTTTGAGTTTACTTTGGGAAACAAAGGCAATATTTAGCATAGTGAAGATTTCTTAGTTTACGTTTAAGATTTCAAATTATTAAAACTGGAGATTTCTATATAACGTGTAATCAACTTTTTTACAATTTAGAAAACTGTCTAAAATACAATATACCAAACATGGAGCATAAAAGCAAAGTTTAATCAGATGTGCTTAACTTTACATATAATATTTACCACTAGTGAAGGTTTTCCCCAAATAGGTTGGACCTGGTTACTAGCCACAGTGATCAGAGAAGAGTACCAGCTGATTTTAACGTTTAGTTTTACTTTTTATGTGCTTAGTATTTGGCGCTTTGTCCCACATTGTGAAATTTACAAGAATCTTTTTAAAATAGACAAAAAAAACATATGAAACACCGAAAGTTAAACAATAGGATACATATAATCAAGGTGAAGAACAGATGATTAGGTACATACAAATTTTAGAAATAGAACTACCAATGATTACCTATAAATATACCATGAGGGATGAACAGGGGAGTTTGGTCACGAACATTTCTTGAAGAATAATTAAGATTTTCCTTGAGTGAAAAATGGAAAGACTTGTCCAAGGGTGCAGGGCAAATCTAATGAATCATGAAACATCAGTATGACAGAATTGGTTGGGAAGTGGCCTTGATACTGACTTTTAAGGAATAGAATTTACAGGTTGCTAAACAGAAAAACTACCAGTTGCTTGGAAAAGGACCTCAGACAATAAGACTTCAAGGAAAAATAATGAGAAAAATTTCAAGGAGAACTAAATTAATGATGGCATAGTCTATCTCATATTAAGGAAGCAAACCACCTTTTCACAAAGCATCCCATTATCATTATATTGCTTTTCTATTTTGAACACCATCAACAAGTTAAATAATGTTCAACCAATCGTAGCAAAATGTAGCATCTGTCATGATGCTTAAAAGAATGCAAAGCACAGAAGGATGGGAAGGGAAGAAGACAAAAAAAAAAAGAATAAAGGTGTATTATGTATATGTTCAAACTCCCCACAATAAATGTAATCATTATGTATGAAAAACATGTACTAGAATAATAAGAAACACATTTTAAAAAACAGAACACAAAAATTCACCTATTTTTCTCAAGATGCTTGTCTAAAAATTCAATTTTAGAGTAAGTGCTTATAAAGGGAAGTAACTTTCAAAAGAATTTTTCAAGAAATTGTCAAGAACTTTTGAGAAATTTTAAATAGAAAAAGTGAAAATGTGTAAATTATCTGTGTGGGAGAAAAACAGACCAAACTTGTGTGGAAAAAAAATCCTAATTTTGGAACCTGAATTTAAAACTCTTTTCATTTTTAATAATAATGTATCCTTCAGCCAAGTTCATATATACTCTGAGCATGATTTTCTCAAAAGTTTGTAATTTGTATGTCACAGATAGGATATTACATAGGAAAGTATTCAAATAATATGGTAGTGAATATTGCTAACTTGAAATAAAGTTCTATAAGCTTCCTCATACTTTGGGTTCCTCCCTAGATAACTGCAGAAAAAGTATTTTCTCTTAATGGTCAGAATTGTTAGAAAAAAATGAAGAGATGTGTGAGGGAGAGGAGATGAGAAAGCTTGTCTAGCTCTAATACCTAGCAGCATGTATGTAGCATGCACCCATGGCTATATTTTTTTTTTTTGTGGGACCAGGGATTGAACTCACGACCTTGCGCTTGCCGGGCAGGCGCTTAGACCGCTGAGCTAGATCCCCAGCCCTACCCATGGCTATATTTACAAATCAAACCAGACAAAGCAAGTCAGGCTTACAGAGCAGCCAAGATTGTCATGATGCATTATCACCAACATAAGTCGAGCCTTTCCTGCTCCTCATAAATAACATACAGAGTTAACTTTGTTATTTTATTTGCTTGACACGCCAATCATAAACTGATGTTAAATTCTTACAGAAGTATCACAAGCAGAAACCCATAGGAAGGGCATTTCTTGGACTCTGTCTTGTTTTGCACTGATTTGAGACTCTTATGTAGCTCAAGATTCCATTTCTTCGTACAAAAATCTAGCTCTCTATAAATAGATATGTGTCAGAGAAGCAGGTGTCTTCAGCTTATGCACAAGCTAAAGTGTTTCCCATGGTGATGATGTAACTAAATCCCAGCAACCTTTCTCAAAGTTGGCTTGTACCATGGTTAGTATGGGAAGAATCAATATTTGATGCTTGTAGTTTTAATAGAGCAATAAATGACAAGAACAAATTGTTTTTATAAAAGAGCCCTGTTGTCGTTTATTAGAAGAAAAGGAAGTAGCAATCTTTTTCAGACAGTCAAGTGAACAGATTTTTCTACTTGATGCCAAAAATTCCTGCCTTAAAAGATACCATCTTTTTGGGACAGAAATGTATTGTTTATTTCCAAGCTTTAAAAGATAAGCAACTGCATTGGGTAAACTAGCTCATTTGGGGAAGACTATACATTAAAGAACAAATTTAGAACTCTATTTTCCTAATACATAGGTTTCACAAAAGTCAGAGTTCTAGTATACTTTGATGTGAGTAATTCCAGCAGATTCCATCCAATAAATCTTTCATAATAGAGATCACAGGTAAAGAGCATAACCTCCAGAGTCAGAGACCCTGGTTTCACATCCAGATCTTTCATCCAGGCTATGTCGCGCAATCAAGAAACTTAACATCTTTGTGCTTAAATTTCCTTGTATTTAAAGAATGAGGTTTATATCAGTAGCTAGTCTGTAGGTTTGTTGTAAAGATTAATAATAAATAATCTATGAATAGTGTTAGTACAAAGGAAATGCACTATTTTTAGTGTACCAGCAACTGTGAGAATGAGAGAAACAATGAAAATGTCCACTGAATTCATAGTGAAAGCAGGCTGAACAGGAAGGAGCCAAAAGGAAAGAAATTCAAATGGGACATGAGAGATTGCCGGGGGCCAGAATATTCTATCCTTTAAATGACTTTGGAGGATTTTGATCTTTAGTCTAAAATTCAAAAAGACATTATTACATTCTAGCATTTTGTGTTCTCTTGCCATGTAATTAGTAAACATTTTTAGGGGGGCAAATGTGAGTGTTGGACGACTATTTGGTAGGAAAGCCTGTAATCCAAAAAAAGGGAGGGGTTAAAAGATTGAATTAGAATGATGGTAGTGGAGATGAAGAAGAGGAGATGAATTTGAGAACTTTATGGAAGACAAAAGCAATAGGACTATGGTTGGAAGGAAGGGAATGAAGAATGTAGAAGGCCTCAGGAATGACTTCTGAGTGATGATCTGAGTAACTGAACAATGTTTGGTGTTTTCTCAGAGATGGAAAATACTATACTAGACAGGTATGTGGGTGTAGCCCTGTGGGTGTATTATTAATATCACAGTTTTGGCACCATATTGGATTCAAGTACTTCAGTATATATGACAACATCCAGCTGCTTATTTATCCCCACCCACTTTGGACAATATAACTTCATATTTTCCCTTATGTTTACTTCTAAATTCTTGGGTTAATTTCACACCTACTTCTATGAATGACTTCAACACAGATTTTTTTACTTCCTTTATTTATTTCTCCTGCAATCTTCTTTTTTTTTCCGTATATAATCAGTTGCTGTTTAAGAATATCAGTTCCTCTCTCGACCTTGTGATCATGTTTGTTCCACATCTATCTAACCTAGCCCTAAGCCCACATTTTGATTTTTAAATAAGAAACCATTTCTTAGGCCTTTACTTACAAAATTTTAAAAAACAAATAATATCCTCTGTTTTGCAAATAATTTGATTGAAAAGGACTACCCAGTTACAGCATTGTCATACAATGAATAAAGAAGTTACAAGGGAAACAAACTACAGTTGCTAACATTTGGAGATCTGTTAATATTACTTTTTCAATTGCAGGTAACACATTATACACTGTATTAACAAGTCTTCCTGCACATGCTCTGGTCTGATGTTTTTTTAAGCCACTCCAAATAATTATCTAAATTAGCAGATCAGACATTGCTAAGGCATTTCTTTCTGAGCAATGCATACTGAAAATTTTTGCTCAGTGTCTTTTTGATTCTTGGAAAATAGAGCTCAAGATTAAATATCTTTTATAGCAGTAGCAATGGTAAAAGTTCCAATAACAATGAAGCTAGGCACACAACTGACCTTGACAATCCTGAAATTAATATTCACTTTGTGATTCTACCGACATTTATCATTGAGAAGTGCCTTTAACACCCTTACACACACATGCATGCAAGGAAAAGACTGATAATCACACAAGGCAGAAAACCCAGTTGTCCTATATCTCTAGAAAGCATCTGAAAGGCTCCCAGTCTGCTGACTGAACCACCCTGAGGATTAAGTTTACTTTATTTTCAGTATTCAAAAGATAAGAAGTTTATTAACCACTTGGATGATTTGGGCTTGTTCAGAGATAGCTATGGGAAGACAGACTTCAGCAGTAAATCATCTCACAGAAGTTAGAGATCAACTTCAAATAAAACTGAATTTAGGAACACTGGTGTGTGCTTTGGATCAAAATACTCTTTTTTTTCTTTTCCCAACCCATGCTTCTTTGCTTTTATTTCCATTGGTGCCATAAAGTGTCAGTCCAATTGGAAATAAATTGTTTAAAGTCGTATTGAAAGGCTACTGATTATGATGTTGAATAATTATGGAGTAAAGAGAAATTAATGTCAGAAAAATCTCTCAGAAATTATTTTTTGAAACCTATTAAATTCACCCATTCCATTTAAATAACTCTGAAACTGAATTTAATGTAAGACTGGAAACTTTCCTGACTTCTTCTTGGCTGACAAAAGACACATGGATTTACATGTAAGCTATCACTATCTACTCTAAATACATAAGCAAAAATGCTTACAAGTAACTTAAATCTCTAACAAACACATTAAGAAATCAGTAAAGTTAATAATACAATTTCCCCTAATATATCTAAAATAGCATTTCAAAACAATTAATATAAAGTCAAGTGGTATATTTTACTTTTTCTCACACAAAATATTTAACACATTATGTATATTTTATGATGAGAGCACACCTCAATTCTGTGAAGACACATTTCTGGCTTCCAATAATTACTTGTGGCTAGTGGCTGCTGCACCAAACATTGCAGATATAGGCAATGTAGGTTAATTTAGAAATTCTTTAATGGGATTGGAAGGAAATTCAGTATTTTCAAAGAAGCTGGCAAAAGCATCATAAGAACACTACCAACACAAAAAAGTGATATAAAAATGATAAAATTAATAAAGCTTTTAAATAAAAACACTGTGACATATTCTAAAACATCAGGGATAAATCTATTCTGTGATTTTTCTGTGCTTAAATACATATTAGATGATGAAACAATAGTAGAAGTAGGATCAGCTCATTTTTGAGTCTTAAGTATTTTTCAGAAGAGTCAAGATTGAATTAAAAACTAATTGGAAAAATAAAGTAGTAAGTATGAGTTTTTATTTTACTGCAAGGCAGTGGGAAAGGGATTTGGATCAAGATAAGTCAACTGAGTGTTAAGACCAAGGAAGTGACTTATAACAAAGAATCGAAGCTATGTACCTAGCATGTTTTTCAGGATGAGGTTAGGATACTCACTCAACCAGGCTGGCTTGCTCTCAATAATGCTGAAATTTTAAAAATATTATAAAGTCATTGTTATATTTTCTGAACTAATTAACAATGATGGACTAATAACAATTTGAGTTCAATAAGGGACGGTTGTTAAAAAGCAGTCAATATTTGATTATTTTTTCATTTCTTTAAAACTGCCATTTTAATGAGTTTGTATGCATACATGCCAACACATGGCCCACACACACACATAAGAGTAGTGTGGTAGGAATATCATCTCAAACCCTTATTTTAGACAATTAGGTATTTCATAACTAATGTAGGAGTTGGGTTGGGCCAGAATTTTTTCTCAAAGATTTTATAGAGAATTTCTAAAGTGCTGAAGTTGACAGGTTTTTAAGGTAATGACATATAATTAGTGTTTCAGGACATGGTTGTTAGAGTGCAGATGTTGGCATCAGTGTCTGAGAGGAAACAGAGCTAGAGGTTTTATCAGCTAAGGGTCAAACAGCAGAGTGTGAGTATGTGGTCGACATCAGCAACAATTCTCACTGGAAGCTTCAGAAAACTGACTCTAGTGGACTTTGCTCATTTAGTAGTCACATTAGGTAGCTAAGCATTGAAATGACTTTAAATGAGAAAGGTAACTTTTTAATGAAATAAAACTCTAAATACATATACATGGAAATATTCTTCACACTTCTCTTATTCTTTAATCTAATGACATTCAATCTTACTAGCAATCTGTGTCATTCATAGAGTAGTACAGGGGTTGGACTAGTACCCCTGAATTTATGTACTTGTAGAATCTCAGATTGCAATCTTATATGGAATGGGGTCACTGGATTAAATACAGTATGAGTGGTGTCCTTAAAAGAAGAGGAAAGGGCACATAGATACTTGGGCCCAGAGAAGAGAAGGTCATGTAAAGTTGTACACAGAGATCAGAGTTGTGTAGATGCAAGCCAAGAAATGTCAGCAACTTCCAGAAGTTAGTGAGAAGCAAGCAAGGCTTTGTTTCCAATACCTTTAGAGGAAAGAGGATGCTTAGATTCCAGATGTCTAAGATTCACAATGGGGAGATGATAAATTACATTGTTTTAAGACACCTAGTTTGTGATAATTTGTTAGGGTAGTCTAGAAAATCAAATAGGCATTGTGATTTCTAGTTTGTAAGAACAAATTAGTCAAAACATGTTACTTCCTCAAAAATACATAAAAACATAGCTAATACCTCAGGGTACAATCCTGGTCTTTTGCTTATTTGTTTAATGTTATTTCTGTTTTCAGAAAAAGAAACTGCAATTATTTTGATCCTGATCTTTAAGATAAATAGAGATATTATGGTTCTTCCCACCAGTTTATTGATCCATCCCTGTGGCCAGCCTTAAACTACCTGGTCTCCTTTTGCAAAGTTCAATGGCTGGAAACCACTATGCCAAATTTGTTTATGATCTTAACGGTATGTTTGACACCACTGGGTATGTGTTTTGAACTCTTGGAGCCACTGGGTAAATATCTGGATGCTTATGGGAAAAGCTAAGATTCCGCAACATATGAAAATGAATAATGGAAAGGGATGCTGAAGTGAAAAGACAAATGTTTCCTTAATTCTGTGACATTTACTCAGTCCTAAGGTAGGCTTCTGCCTGTACAATTCTGATGCCATCACAAAACAATGAGAGTCATCTCTGTGGATCTTGTCTGAACTGACATTCCATCATATTTCAGCAACCCATTTAATGACTGTAAGCAAAGTACTCATCAGAAAATATTCTGGTTCTGGACTAATAGTTACATTGGCATGGACTTTCGCCATTTGAATAGGTTCTTTGGAAAATCTTGGCAGCTTGAATACTAGGCTGCAAATGTAAGGTTTTCTTTCAGTTAATTCTCCTTTCCAATACCAGCCACATCGAATTTCCCTTCAAGGACCTGACAGGAGGGTTTCTAAACTGGAAGATTCCCTATAAGGAACAGGTATTTGAGCATCTTCTGTGCATGGCATTTTGCATACATTCATTAGGAACAAACAAGGGACAGCTGTTTTACAGTTTATGACATAGGAAATTCTCCCATGATTTTCAAGCAACTATCTCTCTTTGCCACTAAACATTACTTTTCTCTGGCTACTGACCTAACTGCATGTGGCATTTTCTTATGTTTTTACTTCAAAGAAGTGTTAGGTACATGCTATGATTTCACAGACTAATTAAATAATATCTGTGGATATTTAACAGTTAAACCTAACATATTAAGAAAAGAATTCCTTATTTGCTCCCCACATACCATTTAAATAATTTTTTTCCTAAGTTTTCTAATCCCACTAAATCTAACATTCAACTACTTCCTTTTTTTAAGAGAGTAAATTTTTTTTTATGTTGAAAAAAATACAACCAAACAAAGTAAAAGAGAACAGAGTCAATCACAACAAAACAATGAACATGGTACATGACTTTTAAACAGGGTAAAAAGCAATCTATAATGGCTACCATAATGCCTCTTGTTTTCTGCAATATACCTGCCCATACCATCAGGGATGAGTAAAATCAAACAAAATACAACAGAATAAAACAGTAAAACAAAAACAAAACAAAACAAACAAAGCAGAACAATGTAAGCAATACAGAAGTTCCAGATACTAGTAAATCATCAGTGGCTACCATAATGTTTGTTATCTTCAGAATAGTTGCCTACACCTTCAGACATACTATAATCAAACAACACAGAATAGAATAAAATCAATCAAAACAAAACAATGAAAGCAATACAGGGCTTCTAAACAAGATAATTGGACATGCTCTATGGCTGCAATTATATATTTTGTTATCTTTAAAATTGCTGTCTATGCCATCAAGTATAATAAAGTCAAACAAATCAGTAACATGAAACTAATCAGAACAGTGAAGACAGTATGAGTTTCAAATCATAATAATAGATTAACAGTGGCCACTTCCTTCCCTTTTTAGGTAATTCCTCCCCTTTGACTTTCCCAATATGTATTGTGCATTTTGGATTCCATTAACTCCTTTAGTTTGTTATACTAGGGAGATAACACAAAATTCACCCATGTGACTCTGAACTATTTCATCCATGAGCATGACCACCATGTTGCCTTTAACCACCTACAAGAGCCTTTAGGTTATCTTCCTTTATAGCTGAGTAGGTTTCCACCACATAAAATACCATGTCTTTCTTATCTATTCTACAATTAATGGGCAGGCTAACCCTACTTTTTTCTGGCTCCCTGTCACATAGGGCATTGTTCTCCCTCCTTTGACTTTCAGTCTATGCATTTTCTCTCTAGTTAAATGTGTTTCTTGTATAGAGCTTATTGATGGATCCTGTCTCCTGATCTACTCTGCCTGTGTTTCTTTCTACTAGTGCACTGAGGCCCTCTTGCACTGCATTGTCTCTGCCATGCTATTTTCCTGCCATTAGCTCCCTATCAACTGGCCCCACTTGATGGTCCACCTCTGTCACTGTTCCTGAGACCATGGTCCTTTTTCTCTCTCTCTTGAATGTCCTTTGGTATTCTTTGTAGGGTTGGTTTGGTGGTCATGAATTCCTTGAGTTGTTCTTTGTCATGGAAGTATCTTGTTTCTCCATTAATTTTAAAAGAAAGTTTTGCAGGGTACATCAGTCTAGGTTGGAGGTTTTCTTTCAGGACTTGCAATACTTCGCTCCAGCCTCTTCTTGACTTCATGGTTTGTGTTGAGAAGTCTGCTGTAATTCTGATGGGTTTTCCTTTATAGGTGATCTGTTTCTTTTCTCTAACAGCTTTTAATGTTCTGTTCTTGTGTTGATTTTCTGAGATCTTGATTATTATATGTCTGGGTGTAGATATGTTTTGGTTATGGCTCGCTGGAGTTCTATATGCCTCACTTATTTGGATGTCACTTTCTTTTTCCATTTTTGGGAAGTTCTCAGAAATTACTTCTGTAAATAGGGTCCTGATGTCATTTGTCTTGACCCCTGCTTTTTCACTCACATTTTTAATTCTTTTTTTTTTTTTTTTTTGTGGCACCGGGGATTGAACTCACGACCTTGCGCTTGCCGGGCAGGCGCTTAGACCGCTGAGCTAGATCCCCAACCCTGTTTTTGAGACAGTGTCTCACTATGCTGTTCAGGCTGGCCTTGAGCTCACTTTGTAGCCCAGGCTGGTCTCGAACTCACAACGATCCACCTGTCTCAGCCTCCCGAGTGCTGGGATTACAGGCGTGAGCCACCACGCTTGGCTACATTTTTAATTCTTAAATTATACTTCTTTGAGTTATCTAGCATCTGTTGAATTGTTACTTTCTGAGTCTCTGTTATTTTTAAGAGCTCTTTCTTTTCATGATCACAAGATGCAAACCTGTCTTCAAGGTTTGAAAGTCTAGCTTCAGTTTCTGTTAGGTGATTTTGTCAGCTTTCAGTGGAATTTTTAATTTTCTGGATATCTTTGAATCTGTTTCATGCATTCTAAATCTCTTTTATGTTGTTCTTTTATGGTTTCTCTCATTTTCCTATGCTCCTCTATTTTTTTATCTGTGTCCTCTTTAGAGATGCTTAATATTTCTTTTATTATGGTTTTCATTTCTTCTTTTACCTGGGATAGACTTTCTGTTTTAATTTCTCTTATAGCTTCATGTAGTTGTTTCTTCACTTCAGTTGACATCACTTCAGTCATTTCAGGTGTGCGATTCTTGATCTCCTCCATGTTTACCTCTCGTGAACTTGCGGTGCTTGGGTTGGAAGCCAGAGACTTCCCTCTCCTTCTTCGTCTTGGCATATTCCTGCACGGGAGTGTAGCTGGCCAGGGCCTGTGGATCTAAGTTGTTTAGGAACTACGGGTAGCTGTCTGGAACATGCACAGGAGCGGAACTATTTCTGAGCAACTTCTGCAGGTCTGCCCACAACCTGGCACTGCTAGCAGAAGAGGGTAGCAGTGTTGGCTCTGGGTGTAACCTGCCTGACTCCAAGATGGCGCCTGGCCAATCACTGTTTCTCCAGGTGGGGTCAAATCCCCAGCACTCACCACCAGCCAGTGCTGAGCTCCACATCCACATCTCTTTCATCCCAGCGCCTTAGCAGAGACCTCTGGGGTCGACTGCAACTGTGACTGGAACTGTGACTGCAATCGCGCATCTCCAGACTCAACAGCTCTTCTCCCAGGGTGAGTCGGGCTCCAGGCTAAGGCGCTGCCAGCCACCACCTTCTTCTTCATTTAAATTCTTCTTTTTAATTCCCTTGTGAGCTTCAATTCATATTTTAGATTCTTCCTGCATCCAGGAACAAACTTCCTTCCTTCTTGTCCTCTCCATAATGTTGTATTCTAGCATCTGAACTGTTTCTCTCAGAGAGACTGTTTACTCTGCTGCTTACTGTTCTGCCATCTTTGATGTTCCTCTAAGAGAGTAAATTTTAAATATTCAAAACACAACAAAAAATGTTAGGCTGGGGATTTGTCTCATTGGTAGAACACATTCCTAGTATACATGAGGTGCTGGGTTCCATCCCCAGTACTCACACAAGCCTCCAAGTCCCTCTGCAGTCAGGACCAGAGGCGACTGAGAGGAGGCCCAGTTGACTGGTATATTCATGCTTGGCTTCAGCTCTCAATCTCTGCTACTGATGATTCAGGCCTTCCCGGGAGCCTGAAGCCAGGCTGGCATCTGTGAACTCATCCAGGGCTGCTGGCACAGGCAAGTTGGACTGGAAGGAATATTCCGTGGTCCTCACTATGGGGCCTGGCTCTGGACTCTGGAAGCGCCAAGAAACTCTGCGTCCCTGCACGCGTGTGCACATGTGTCGGTCGAGAAGTGGGCTTTCCAATTTTCTTCAGTGAGGTCGTCAGGTAAGGAGTCTCGCTGATCCCTTGGGGGTGTCTCTACGGGAATCGCCATCTTGGGAGGGTGATTGTTTAGGCAGCGCAGACCGCGGTTGCCCACCCCATCCTCCTCAGTGGGATTTCCTAGAGGCCTAGATGCCAGGCCATGCACTGTGCCACTGGGTTTGCCATTCCTCCCCCACAGCCTCCAAGAGGTATTAACTGGGAGACCTCCAGGCCCTGCACTTAGCCTTTGCGGCCCTCAGGTGCCCTGGCCTCTGGCATTCTTTCCAGTGCAGCCTGGGCTCCCTTCTCAACTACTTTCTGAAGTTCAAAACCTACGAGTGCATTTTCTGTCTTTTCTCCCACTCCATACAGAGCAGCATGTCTTTTTCCTATCTTCTAAAGTTATCCTGAATTCTTCCAATTCTAAACTCCTCCAAAATTACCAAGGAAACCTAAACTTTCTTCTGATAAGCTACTGTGGTGGCTTCCTCTTTGTATCTTCAAGTCCACTTTAAACATGGAAATTGGCTTGTGGACATATGCCTTTCTATTGAGATTTAAACGATTCTTTTCTGTGAGTTTCAAGGATTTTCAAAACTAGGCCCTACCAAGTTTTAACCTCACTCCTACCACAGTCCCTTTTACTTATTCCACTAAAACCCAGCTTTCATTTGGTCTTCTTCTTTAGGGTTTGGACAACTGCTGATTTCTCTGTTTGAAATATCTCCTCCCAGGTGTATCAGCATCTTTCCAAACTCAGTAAGATGTTCTTTTAAGTGCTCCAGTTTTCCCTGACCTTCTTGTCTATGCCTAACCATATCTTCCTCATTTTGTATTCCCTTTTTTTAAATTTTATACTCTATTTTTAATTGTCTCTCTCCATTATTGGCGTATAAGCTTCGTAAGGGCAAGTATGTTGTATTTTTTCCACTGCTTAATTGCCAGAGCCAAGAAATAGAGTGGAGCCCATTGGATGCATACAACAAACACTGGTTGAATGTATCAATGAATGCATAAGATAATAAAGTTCAAACTAATTTGGAAGATGAATAAATAGGTTCATGAATGCTAAAAGATTGAGCCATGTTATGAATTATCCAAGGTAAACATTTTTCTCTTAGAAATATTTAATAAAAATCCTGAAAGACAAATAGAAGAGACTTGCAAAACAGACTAAAGGGATAAAGAAAACATTGCAGAAGAACATGATTACATGAGGAATAATTACAATCAAGTAATGGAAAAGTATAGCAATAGCTAGCATTTATTGAGAACTGACAATAAGCCAGAAGGTGGCTAAATGTCTCACTTAACTGTAAGAATCACCACTTGAAGGCGCATGTTGAAGTGTCATTTTAAGTTTTCTTTTCATCTTTGCGACATCCCTGCAAGATAGATACTATCTCCACTTTACAAGTGAGCAAACTGTGAATCAGAAAATCTAGCTTCTCAGAGTTAGCAAGTCAATGAAAATGCCAGAATTCAAACCCAGACTGACTCTTGAACTATTTATTGTATTTGAACATCATTCACTATGCTTTCATTTGGAATATCTGAAACATTGATTATAGATTCAAATATGGTGACAGCATATGAGTTTCTTGGATTGACCATGTGATTAAAGGCCCGTAGTTTGAATTTCAGTTATTAAAATTTTATGATTAAAAACATATGACAATGTTTTAGCTTTGATTTTAACAGTTCTATCTATAAGTAGTAATGTTCTTACCTTCAAATCTAATTTCAACCCATCTCAATTCTTCTTACCTATGAAATATTCTGTAATCGGAAGTTGTGTCCCAATCCAACTGCTTATTACATATGACTATGAATTCCCCTAGGAAGATAGATTGGGCTGCAACTGGAAAGATATTCCACAGAACAGGTACCTGCCCCATCAGTTATCTTCTGCCAAAGTAGAAATAATATTTTTATCAAAATATTATACTGTAGGAGCTTTGAATTCAGATAACAATGAATAGTCATATTTTTGTACCAGGAATTGAATTCATGACCTTATGCTTACCAGGCAGGTGCTTATGCCACTGAGCTAAATCTCCGGCCCTTCATATTTTTGATAATATATAAATTTACCATTTTTAAAGCAGACAGAGTATAATCTGAAGTATAAAGAATCCATAAAATTGAAGAGGACATGAGAAAATAAAAAGACTTCCTCTGGTGCTGGACAGGCAGAATCAGTATTGTCAAAATGGTCATATTGCCAAATATTAAACATAACTCAACCTGAATCAAAATACCAAGCACACTCTTCTCAGAAGAAGAAAAATACAATCCTAACATTTATATGGAAACAGAAGAGACTCAGACTAGCTAAAGAATTACTGATCAAAAGGAGGCATCATAATCTTGGATTTCAAGTTATGCTATGAAGCTATACTGATAAAAACAGCACAGCACTGGCATGAAATTAGAGAACTAGACAATTAGAGTAGAAGAGAAAGCAGAGAAACAACACTATGCTGCTTTAGCTACCTAATCTTTGACGAAGGGTCTGAAATCATATACTGAAGAAAACATAGCATGTTTAACAAATGGTGCTAGCCAAGCTGATTATCTACGTGCAAAATAATGAAACTAGACACACATCTCTCACCCTGTTCAATAATCAAATCAAAATAGATCAAACATCTTGATGTAAAAACAGAAACAGTGAAACTGCTGGAAGATAAAATAGGAAAAACAATCAAAGAAATATGCATAGAAAAGAACTTCCTGAATAGAACTCTAATAGCACAAAACTAATATAAAAATCAATGAATGAGACTATATTAAATTAGAAGGCTTCTACATAGCAAAGCTGATAGCCAACAAAGTGAAGAGACAACCGACAGAATGAGAACAAATTTTGATACCTACTCTTCTGATAGAAGACTAATATCTAGATCAGTGATGGCAAGCCTTTTAGAGACCAAGTGCCAAAATACAACCCAAAACTCACTTACTTATTGTAAAAGGCCAACACTGCAACTAAACCTGAATACTGAGGTTTTAGTTTAGGGACAAAACAACAACTTATACATTACTATCTTTTGTCTTAAAAAAAAAAACAAAAAACACAAGAACACATATGCCATAAGTTCACCACCACGAATGACTAAAGAATCCAGAAAAATTAAACCAGTCAAAAAGATGACCCAATAGAAATACAGACCAGTGGAATAACAGATGCTTTTAAAAGAAGAAGCAAACATGGCCAATGAGTGAAAAAAACTGTTCAGCATCTTTAACCAACAAAGAAATGCAAATCAAAACAACTATGAGATTCCATCTTACTCCAGTCATAATGGTTATCATCAAGAATACAAGAAAACAGCAAACACTCATAAGGATATGTGGAAAAAGAAAACCACGTACCCTTTTGGTGAGAATGGAAAGCAGTATAACCAGTATGGAAATCAATACAGAGATTCTTCAAAAAAACTAAAATTGGAAATTCCATTAGTTTCAGCTATCCCTCTACTAGATATTTTCCCTCAAAGAGTTAAAGGCATCCGTCTATAGTGATACATACACACTCATGTTTATAGCAATGTGCATCATAACAGCTAAACAATCTAGATGTTCACAAATAAAGAAAATGTGGTATTATTTAGTCAAAAATAAGGATGAATTTGAGTCATTTATAAGAAAATGAATGGAACTTTGACTATAATGTTAAGTAAAATAAGCCAGATACAAAAAGTTAAATATTGCATGGTTGCTTTTATATGAGAAATCTAAAATATAAATAAAAAGTGAGATAAAGGAGAGACAGTAGGAAACAGGGAGGTAGACTTTTTGGAGATGGGGAAGGGGATCAAGGAAAAGGCCAAGAGCAGAGGATGAGGCTATTCAAAATGATCAAGATGCATATTACTATATTATACTATTATACTACACTATATTATACAATTATATATATCATATTTATTATGCTATATTATATATGTATATATCAATTCCTCAAAATGAATTCAATTGTTACATATCACAAGCATATGCTGACCTAAAAAAGAAGGAAAAGAATTCATAACATAGTGAGGTGATTTAAAAGAGATTTACTTAAATTTGACTGGGGTTTACATCATGTTAACAATATAGTTCTTAATGCAATACCCTGTAAGACAACACTGAAATATTTCATACTAAAAGACAAGATGCTTGGTTCATTAAATTATAGATACATTAAATTATATGCTAATTCTGTGCTAACACCTTGTAACACTAACTTCAGGTTGAAAACAGGAAATAAATTTGATTTATTTGTAAATAATTTATTTGTAAATAAATATTGATTTACTATATAATGTAAAACAATTTATTTTCCAGATATTTTTTATCTAGAATTTTACCCCTGTTTCAATGATGTTGCTATGATTGAATATCTGTCCACTAAAATTTGTGTTTTAACTTAATCTTTCATGTAAATGAATAATGAGGTTGGGATCCTCTAGAAGGAACGGGGCCAGGAGGATTCAGACTTCAGGCAGGGTTGAGGGGAACAGTTTTGCTCCCCCACCTTTTCGCTCTTGTTCCGTGTGAGAACATAGTGTGTGTATCCTGTGGAAGGTACAGCAGAAACATCTCATCTTCAAAGCAAAGAGCAGTTCTCAACAGACACCGAACTTGCCAATGCCTTGGTTTTGAATTTCTTAGCTTCCAGGACTGTGAAAAACACATTTTTACTCTTTATAAATTACTTAACTCTGGTATTTTTTGTTATAGCCATGAAAAGAGTCTAGGGAGGAAATACTCCTGCTTATTTTATTTTATGCATGTATAACTTTAAAAAAGACATAACCATTGAAAATTTTGGAGAAACAATGTTTATGGACTATATAAATAAAAGTGCTCTCAATGAGTGTATAAACACATGGGTAGGAAAATGCCATATTTACTTCCTATTTTTACTCATTAGTGCTGCTAATTAGTTCTTTTTACAAGAAGTTCTCTAAAAGAGCTCAGCTCATGTATTTTATCTATTGTACAGAGCTTTATTCAGCTGCCCAGAATGGTGACAAAGTCCGTGAAATGCCCAAGCTGGCTTTTGCTCTAATTCAGCTTAGCAAGCAACCTGCTTATAAAGAACCCTTTCCTGTCCTTGTGGTTCAGGAAGGTTTATAATTATGATCCCATGGAGAAGTCATTGGAATTCCAACCAGTTAATTCCAATCTACCCCTTCCAGTGCAACCCACAGCAAGAAGGAAAACACAGAGACATATAAACAGCTGTGGGGAGCCAAGAAATCCTAG
>RJWT010023911.1:0-16662 GCA_004365215.1 Cuniculus paca | reverse complement strand
AAAAATAAAACATAGATAATAGAAAATAGGGAGATAGATCTTTTCCAAAAGGAAAGGGGACCAAGAGAAAGAGGAAGGACAAAGGAATAGTACAAGGATGAAAACCGAGTAAGGATATGTTATATACATGTACCAACCCCTCAAGAAGAGAGTAATCATTATATACTATAAATATATAAGAATAAAAAATAGCTCTCTGAACTACAATTTTGCCAAAGAAGGGTAATTTGCAATTAATCCCTTGTTTCTGAGAATCAGAGTTTGCATGTTTTTAAAAAATAATTAACATTAACAATGAAACCTGCTATTAGGAGAGGTTCTGATAATCTATTCCACAAAACGTTAATTAAAGTTACTAATAAAATTGTATATATTTCAAGATAGTTTAGAGTATGGATTTTAAGTGTTTTTATCACAAAGAATATTAAGGTAATAAATATGTTCATTAGCCTGATTCCATTATCCCACAATATACATATGCATTGAAACTTCACATTATACTGCATAAATATACTCAATTATTTGTCAGTTAAAAATTCAAAGTGTGAGGGCATTTGTAACCCCCATCACTATTCATTTTCTTTTTCTTTGCCCTTTTCTCTCTTTGGAACACCCAAACGCTAGTCTTAAAAACTTCACTTCTTTTATGGATGGCCTATATTTTATAGTTTAGATGCTTAGTTAGAAGTTATACTTCAAATAGTGGGTGAAATTTGGCCAAATCCCTAAAAGACCTCTTCCTCTCCTTAATTGGCCATAAAAACTATGAAAAGGGAAACACATGGGTTTATATCAAGGCAACCAAATGGCCTGGTGCCAACATTCTGTGTGTCAATTAACCAGATGTGTAAGAAGGCCTTGTAATGTTTCAAAGCAATGATAGTGCTAGAAAAAGGTAGTATCCACAGTAGCACCCTGAGCTTGAGAACTCATACAAGGGTACATAAAAAAGAGAACAAAGGAATCAGAGCCAGCCAGCCAGTCACCAGCAGTTTCAATGGCCTAAACTGAATGACCATTGCAGTTATAATAAACCTCACTTGTTTCTCAAATCTTGGTGTCCTGTGGGTAAATTTCTTGAGTACGCTGTAACATTTGGAGGTCCCAGTGAGATTTACCCACAAGGACACCCTCCTTTGAAGGAACCCCAGTGCCTCCTTGCCTGGCAGCTGACCCCTGGGTGGCAGGCTGCCCTGCAGCCTCCTGGGAGTAACTGAGGGAATGGAGCCCTACAGCCACTAGATGCAAAGAACTGAGTACCTAACCCCTGACCAAAGTAAGTACTTCTAACTTGGTTTTGGTTCCTAGTTAGGCAAATATTTCTAACTCAGGAATTTGATGTGTTCTGTGCTACCATTTGGTTGTTTGTTGAACCTGGGAAGAGCCCCCACACACCAGACATTGTGCTTTTTCTGCCTATTTGACAGGAAACTCTCTCTGAGTTTGTTCCAAATTTTGAGGTCAGGAGAAGTGTGTTTCTCCCAGGATCGTTTGTCCCTTGTGTGTTTGTCTCTATGTCAAGCACATGCATTTCTAGCCCACTGTAATCAGAGGTTGCTGTTGCCATGCATCCAAGCTTTGCTAGCCTTGGATTTTAACTTTTGTTTCAAGCCCAGCTGGCAGAGAAAAGAAGGGGAGGGGAAGGGGACTGGCTGAGATAAGCTGCAGAATTCACAAGTTTGTTAACAGTGGTCATAATGGAATCAACTGGCAGTAAGCCAAATGTACTGGAATGCATGCTCAGCAATCACGATAAATTCAAATGTAGTGGAGATTACAGGGTTAAGAAAAAAAGGAAACTCTGGTAATTTTGTGAATTGAAATAGTCCACCTTCAAGGTTGAGTGGCCAGCAGAGGGAACACTTGTGGAATGTAATTACTGAAAATCCAGGGCATGTAGATCAGGGCATCTAGATCAATTCCTGGATACGATTGGCTCAAGTGTCCCCTCCCTGGTTTAAACTATGTGTTTGGAGTCTTCCCAAACTGGCACTGGAAACTCAGGAGAAGCCATCTAATGCAAAGCCACCTGTGTTACCCCCATCGTTAGAGTAGGAACCCTTGATTCCTTTTACACCACCTCTACCTCCACCTTATCGGGGATCACACTGTCTGCCTCTCCAGGAACCTGCACCAGAGTGCACAGAACTTGAATCCTGGGACACTGAGCTCTCTACAGGTCCTAATATGAGGGGGAATGTGGGTCGTACAGCAGCAGATGAAAGTGCACTGCCTGCAATGGAGGAAGTGTCATTCTTTTTCCCAGTTTCTGTTTTGCCTCTCCAGGAAATGGTGGTGCCAGGATATGGAGGGGCAATTCAGGCAATTTTCTTATACACTCCCTTTAGTTGTTGTGACCTGTATAACTAGAAAACTCAAAATGCCCCATTCTCTGAGCAGCTACACGCTCTGACTAATTTGGTGGAATCAGCATTTAAGAGTCACCACCCAATTGGATTGACTGTCAGCAAGTTCTCTACACTCTATTTACCTCAGAGGATACAGATAGAATATGGAAGAAGGCACAAGACTGTGTAAAAGCCAAAGGGCCAAGAACATCACAGAAAGTTACAGATAGGCTGAGGCATGTGCCAAACCCAGAAAGCACCAAATTGGCATCCAACACAGATGGTGGAATTAAGAGTCTGAACGATCACCATGTGGTTTTGTTGGAGGGGTTTTATGCGGCAGCCCACCATCCCACAAATTTGCAAAGAGTAGCAAAGGTAAACCAGGTGACCAATGAGAGCCCCTCTGCTTTGTTTTAACACCTGTGGAAAGCTTATCACATGTTCATACCATATGACCCCCCACAGGCAGGAAACACTTGCATAGTGAACGTGTCTTTTGTTGGTCAATCAGTGCCTGACATTCACCATAAACCAGAAGTTGGACAGATCTGCTGAAATGACTATAGCTCAGTTAGTAGAGGTGGTTCAAAAGGTTTATAACAATAGAGGGGACAGAAAGTGGAAAGCTCAGGAGGACCAGATGAGGGTGATGTTAGTAACTCATAAAAAGGAAGCACAGGCAGGGGCAGGAAGTAAGAAAGGGGATGAGAAGTGGTTCCAACAAGAAGGGAGACATGTTCCATTGGACCCAAACCAGTGCGCCTACTGTAAGGAGATGGGACACCTTAAGTGGGTGTGTCCAAAGTTTCTAAAGAAAGAGAAAAAGGAAGTGTTTATGGTGGATGCAGGAGAAGCTTCAAACTGATGGGATCATTGGGCCCTGACTCTTGGCCCCAGGGAACCCATGTTAACCACAACTGTTGGGGAAAGGCTTGTTGAATTCCTGGTGGATCTGGGAGCTGACATATCTTTACTCACTCAGCCAGTGGTCTCACTTCTAAACAAGAAAATAAATGTACAGGGGGCAAATGGCCAAACCTCTTATTCTTGCAAGTTTCAACAGGTTCAGGTTGGACATGTGGTTAGTCACTCTTTTGTGCTTATGCCTGACTGTCCTTTCTCCCTTCTGGGCCAGGACTTACTTTGCAAGTAATTTGAGAGTGTGAGCTCAAATTTCTTTCACCCCCCTCAGAAACCATCCTGACTACTGGAAAAGGGCTTCCTTCTGTTGAATCTCCTGTTTTGGTTGTAATCTTTCATTTAAAGGAGGAATACTACCTCATGGAGCTAGATAAAAGGGTATCCTCATTGGGTGACCCTGAATTCCCCTCTTGGACTGAGCAATTTCTTCCGCTTTGGGCAGAAGACAACCCCTTGGATTTGGCAGCTCACATACCTCCTGTAGTGGTAGAATTAGTGGGGCATGCTAAACCAGTGCACTTAAAACAATATCCTAAGACAATGGAGACACAGAAGGGGATTAAATCCCACATACAGAGGTTAATTAAGGCAGAATATTAAAAGAATGTCAATACCCTAGGAATATGCCTTTCCTTCTTGTCCAAAAAGCCAGAACAGATGAATACAGACTGGTCCAGGATCTTAACACTGTGAATAATAGAGTCACCACTCTTTACCCTAAAGTTCCAAACCCCTATACCCTGCTAAGCCTGCTCCCACCTAGTTGAACTTGGACAAGTTAGCTTGGACAAGTCTCCCCCAGGGATTCAGGAACTCAACAAAAATATTTGGGGACACCTGGCCAGAGATCTTAATCCTTTCAGCCAAGAAATTCCTGAAATCCCCCTATTACATTATGTAAATTACTTCCTTTTTGTTGCTGAAACACGTGAACTATGCCAAGAAGGGACAAAGAAGTTGCTGGGACTGCTCCAGGAAAAGGGGTATCTGGTTTTGAAGAAAAAGGTTCAAATTTGTATGCAAATTGTTAAATTTCTGGGGTTTTCACTGAATGATGGACTATGGGCCCTGTTAACTTCACAGATTCAGGTAATCCAGGGCCTGAGGGTACCTGTTACCAGGAGGGAATTGAAGAAGTTTCTGGGGACTGTAGGATACTGTCAGCTTTGGGTCCCTAATTTTGCAGCTTTTGCCAAGCCTCTACACAAGGTCTTAAAATACCCCTTCACTGGAATGGAATCTTGAACAGTGGATGGCCTTCAAGTACTTGAAAGAAAAGCTGGTAAGCACCTCTGCCCTAACACTGCCTGGCCTCACAAAACCTTTCCAGCTATTAATTCATGAGAAAGAAGGCATTGCTCGGGGAGTCCTAGCACAAATTTTGGGAACTTGGAAGAGACCTGTGATGAACTTGTCAAAAGGGCTGGACCCAATGTCAGCAGGATGACCCACCTGCCTATGCTCCACTGCTACCACAGCAATACTAGTAAAGGAAGCAGACAAATTGACTGGGACAGACTTTGAACATGTTTGTACCACAAACAGTAAAGACTTTGCTAACAGGGCCTAGTGGTAAGTGCCTCTTAGGAACTAGATTAGTCCAGTATCAGGGACCTTGTTAGAGGAGCATAGACTCACCATTAGTACCAGTCAAGCCATTAATGCTTCCTCCCTTTCACCCTCCTCCTTGGAGCTATCTGAGCATGACTGCACTGAAGCTGCCAAGATGGCATATTTGGCTCAGCCAGATCTATAAGATAACACCCTCTAGGACCCAATTTGACTTTATTCTCTGATAGCAGCAGCATGGTAATCAGTGGGGTTCAAAGAGGGGGATGGCAGTTGTCACCTTGGATCAAATGGCCTGGTCTGAGGTATTGACTCCTGGGGCCTCAGAACAATGGGTCGAGCTAATAGCACTTACATGGGCTCTGGAAGAAAGGTGAAACAAAAATGTGAACACCTATAGTGACTCTCATTACATGTTTGCTACTCTACATGTGCATGGCACCTTCTACTGGGAGAGAGGCCTCTTGACAGTGGGAGGAAGAGACATTAAGAACTCCCAAAAGATTTTGAACTTGTTACAAACTGTCTGGTTGCCCTCTAAGGTGGCAGTGATGCACCATCCAGGATATCAAAGGGAAGAGTCAATGGAGGCTCAAGGACACTGGGCAGCTGACACAGCTACTAAATAAGCTGCCTTGGGCCAACAGCCTCATTTGGCTCATGGTTTAATGGTCCCCTTGATTAAACCACTCCATTATTGAAAAGAGAAACTTAAGTGAGCAAAGACAGTGGGGCCACTGAGTAGAATGGGTGGCAGGTTTTGTCAGGAGGAAGGTTTTTCCCCCTGAGGCTCTGGGACTTTATGTAATACAAGACCTACATAGATGCACCCACCTGGAAAAGACAGCCATGTCAAATTTGCTTGGTCATTATTTCTTTGAATCAAGACTTTGGACTTTGTGTGCCTCAGTTGTGAAGCCTGCACCTGTGGTAACCTGGTTGCACAACCTTAACAGCAGCTGGGCATCTGAAGGCAAAGGACTTTGAAATTTGAGGATGTTGAGACTGACTTTGCTGAACTAAAACCCACAAGTGGAAACACAAGTTACCTGTTAGTCTTGATCTGCACCTACTCGAGTTGGGTGGAGGCACTTCCCACTAGGACTGAAACATCTAGGGAAGTGGTGAGAGCCATGATGGACTTGATTAAACCCAAGTATGGGCTCCCCATAATGGTGGGTCCAGATAATGGATCTGATTTTGTGAGTCAAGTGACCCAGGTCTGCCAAAGTCCTTAGGACTTGTCTGGAAGCAATGTATGTCTATTGACCCCAGAGTTTGGGCCAGGTGGAGAGACAAAACTGGACTCTAAAGAACACCTTGGTAAAACTCTGCCAAGAAACAAGCTAACTGGATCATAATGTTTCCTATTGCACTGCTAAGATCATGGTGCACCCCATACTGAGATGGGCTCACCTCCTTCAAGATAATGTTTAGGAGGTCATCTCCACTCATGCCAGTTCTTGAAGGACTATGGGAGATTGGAACCTTGGACTGGCATCAGCAAATGAAAGTACTGCACCAAACATTAAAGGACCTTCAACAAATTATGCTGCTGCAACACCTTCTTCCTATACATTCTCCAGACCATGGGTTCAAATCTGGTAACAATGTCTTAGTTAAATCTTGGAAAGAGGAGTCCCTTCGACCATGGTGGGAGGGTTCTCATGACATCATGATAACCATACCCATTGCTTTAAAACTTACAGGTTGCATACCATAGATCCATCACTCAAGGGTTAAGAAGTGGACACCTGGGGAGCAGATGGTTACAGACTCACCATCACCACCTGGGACTTCATCCTCACTCAAACCCTGACTACCATGATGCTCTCAGAGACTACAGCACAGAACAGAATGTGATGGGGGTGCAGCAAATAGTTAAACAGTTTCATAATCAGGTGAACTTTCTGGCAGAAGTAATTCTACAGAAGAGAAGAGGATTTTTTATGGAACAAGGAGGACTTTGTGCTGCACTAGGAGAAGAGTATTGCTTCTATGCAAACAACTCAGGGGTAATCATAGAAACTCTAGACAAATTAGAATGAGAAGCAAAGCAGTGAGAAAAATTGTATTATGACACTCAGGGAGGGTATGATAAACTGTTCAATTGGAATCCAGGAATCACAGAGACAATAATCATCATAATATTGGTCCTCAGTTTTGGGTCGTGTCTGATTAATTAGATAAGAGATAGAATATAAAGTTGTTTAAATCAGGTACAAATGATGGTATTGACCAACACTGTTACCAGTCAGCCCAACTATGAACCACCACCTAATGAAGAACTATATATATATTCTAGAGAGGAAAAATATGTCCTTGAGAGGAGAGTGTGAGGGCATTTATAACTCCACCACTATTTTGCTTTCTTTTTCTTTGCCCTTTTCTCTCTTTGGAACACCCAAACCCTAGTCTGGAAAACTTGACTTATTTTTCAGCCTATAGATTATAGTTTAGATGCTTAGTTAGCAGTTATATGTCAAACAGCAGGTGAGATTTTTCCAAATCTTCAGAAGGCCTCCTCCTCTCCCTTAATTGGCCATAAAAACTGTGAAAAGGGGAACACACAGTTTTATATCAAGGCAACCAAATGGCCTGGTGCCAACGTTCTGTGTGTCAATTAACCAGATGTGTAAGAAGGCCTTGTAACATTTCAAAGAAATGATAGTGCTGCAAAAAGGTGGTATCCATGGTAGCTGCCTGGCCTTGTGAACTCATACAGGGATATATTAGAATAGGGAACAAAGGAATCAGTCACCCAGTCAGTAACCATTGGTTCCACTGGCTTAAACTGAATGACCACTGCAGTTTTAATAAACCTCATTTATTTCTCAAATCTCAATGTCCTGAGAGTAAATTTCTTGAGTACATCTTAACAAAAGTTTTAATATAGGTTTAAGCTACTTTCAGCATATTTGTAGATAAAATAGAAAAAGTATGCATTCAAAAGTAAAACTTTGTCCATTTTACTGAAAGCAAAATAGATACATGACTAAGAAAGTTCAATTATTTTCAAAAAACAAAGAATCAAAACTGACCATCATGTGTTATATTTAGGAGGCACTTGTAAATTACAGATCTTGTCTTTATCCTGAGAGCCATTTTATTTACATAATTTCTTATAGCTTAAAATTTCTGGAGGGCATACATTGGTGTGACTAGTATAGATACGAAGACAAGGTAAATCCTATGTAAAATATACTATAGAGCTATGAAAGTATTATTCTCAGAAAAATAAAATAAATATAAAAAGATGAGTTACCATTTATAATGATAATATATTCAGTTCTCTATCTGTGAGTTTGCATAAGCCTTTTTGAATCAATTTATATTTTTTGTATTTCATGAACTTTCAGAATAAATAAGCCCCATAAATTTTCTTGCTGCTAGGTGAACGTAATGAAGCTTCACCTTAAAAGGGATAGCTTTCTAGAACATTTCAGAAACCATGACAAGCACTGTTACTAGCACACACATATACACACACACATATACACTTAACCCAAACAATTCGGGTCTAAGTAAAGCAGACCAAGGACATGGAACATACAACAGAAGACAGAAAAGAGGGATGAAGATAAAGAAAGAGGGAAGTAAGCAAGGAAAATAGTTTAACCCAAGTTTTAAAGCACATCCCTAAGGAAAAGTATATCAAGTATATACTATACCTATAAAAAGATACAGTATTTTCCCACAAATTTTATATACAGAAGACAAAAACAAAAACAAAAAAATAGTGCAGAAAGAAGAAAATCTTAAGGATAGAAGATGAAAGAAAAAATGTAGAAAATAAATGCTAGTTATACTACTTTGGGCAAAATTAGAAGACATGAATAGCAACAATGCAACCATAGACACTGAAGGTAGAAGTGTTCCAGTGAAGAGTGGTGAAGGAAGTTTCTGGGAGTGTTCCACCCTGGCAGCTTACAGCACTACCTATCAGTGGGTAGGCACTGGGAGAACACTTCTGTAGGGTCAAATTTTACTTTGGGAGTCACCGAGCTGAGTCTCTTCATAATGTCTGATTCAATGGTTCCTGAATGTCTGGCTCCCCTGTGGGGTAGTGAAACACTTAAAGAAATAGTTAATTTTGTATGAACCCAAGCTATCTCCCAAAACAATAAATGTGAGGACAAAAGGAGGAATTTAGGAGAGTGTTTAATACAAATCATAATGTTACAAAATTTTTAAGAAACAGGAGAAACCACTGAGAAACAGGAGGATTTCATCAGGTGCACCTGACTCAGTTGGACTTCTGTCCAAAAGACTGAGTGCCCAAAAAAGTAAAGGCTCCAGCTTTAAACATGTAACTGGGATCAGCCTGTTTCATGGTGCACAAACAAGTGAGGTTACAGACAAAGGCAGGTATTCATGTAGTAACAGTTTTGTAACTTATTGGGGGGGAAGAACCTTTTGAACCTTGTGGGGATAGGACAATGTCATAAACCTGGATGTTTCAGATGCCATAGGGTGCTACAGGACTCTTTCTACAGGACCATAACTGTCATTATTATCAGGAACAGAGCAGAGGTCAGTCTTGAAGGAAAACAGATCCTGGAGGGAATGGAATGCCACAGAATTCTGTTTACAGGCATATAGTTGTTAAACTTATCTGTAACCTCACAGAGGCATGTACTTTCAGGGAAGGAGATTAGGGGAGAATCTGCTCAAGCTTGGTTTTCTTCCAAGTTCTTCCTTCGTAATAAGAGAAAAGCTCCTGGTGGGTACCACAGTGATAACATGTAATGGATCCAATGGACAGCTTACCTGCTCTTGTGTACAGTAAGCAAACAATTGCAAGTGTACATCCAAAGGTAAAAGAAAAAAACATCTAGATTTACTGAAGATAATGGACAGATGTAGTCAGGTTAGGTCCATGCAAACAGAAACTAAAATGTGGCATAAGCAGAAAAGTGGTGTTGGGATGATAGAGAACTAAGAAGCCGCACAGATGAGTCAGGCTTTCTGAATTTAAAAGTGCACCCCAACCAGTTGTCTTTCATTGGGTCTCTGGAGAAGATTGACAGAAATGAACGACAGAATACTGAGTTATCTCCGGACTTCCTACACATGGCTGTCACAGAGTTCACTCTGATTAAATTACACACATGAGATGCACTCAACATACATGAACCTTTAACAAGGCTAGGGTTAGGGTTAGGGTTAGGGTTAGGGTTAGGGTTAGGGTTAGGGTTAGGGTTAGGGTTAGGGTTGGAATTAGAGTGACTGCTTCTTTTCTCAGCCTGTGTGGGCTCACAGGGGCATGTTTATCTGATTCTCCTGGCCAGTGCCGGCTACCCGCGGTAAGCAAGCATCTCCTTTGGTGGCCTGCGGGTGAGTGAAAGGGGTGTATCTGGCTATTTCTCCCTGTCCCCAGTGGCAGTCCGCAGGAAGCCAGCTTCCTGATGGAGGTGAGCATGCAGGGGTGTGTCTAGAGTTAGCTTTGAATAAATACTTTTTTCTTTTTATCAAAATAAATGGGCTCCTTTTCTCATCACATAAACGGTCTCATTGAAATTCCTTTTAGGTGCTTGGTGTCTGCAATAAAGGATCAGACAAGAAAGACTGCAGAAATTTACATTTATTGATGGTGGAGAGAGAGATGCTCTACAGGGTGAGAGTAAGGCCCCAAAGAGAAGGGAACGGGTCTTCTGTATCCAAATTCATGGATTGACCTCTCCCATCATGCAAATGAGGCATTGGAATAGTTGTCATGTTAAAAATTCACTTGCTCACATGTCAGATATAAACTGCCTTCTGGAAAAACTCCCTTCGTTCCCCCACCAAATGTAAATGAGGGGTTGAATATATCTCTTTCTGATTGATTTCATGTATGGTTCTCAGGATCCTTGAAATCTCTTTGGGTCCTGAGTTCTCCACATGTCCTGTGGGTCTTTATGACCTTTGACACATTTAGGCCTAGTTAGTTGTCCAACGCACCCTGCCCTAATCTCCTATCTTACTTTGATTTGGTTACCAGCAAGTAACCAAATCTGAATATATGGCTTATGGTTCTAAATGGCTAATAACATTCCCACTAATGAACAATTGATTTCTAAACGAAAGTAATTTGCTAAAATATTTTTTGTAAATTGCAGAATTATCTTCAGATGAAATATTATTACTGTTATTATAATAGTAGATAGGTCTCAGAAAGTTTAGTAGGTAACATTTAATCTGCACGTTCTGTAATTGCAAAGCTAGATATTATAGCTTATCAAAAATATCTTGCATTATCTACAATATAAATATACACAGAATCAAACTTCCTCTATATTCCACTAGAATCTTAAATTTTCAAATGAATCATATTTTAGAGAGGCATACTGGAGCAGTTTAAATCCACATGAGAAAAACAGAAAATAATTAGAAGGACCAAGTTACTTATCATTTTCTCTCTAAAAATGTAATTGTTTTCAAGACCTTTAGTCCCTCAGTTTCACTGAGATCAGTTTCTTTGTTTCTTTTTTTAAATTTGGTTCTCTTTGGGGAATGTTTTCTAATTTTTTTTCTTTTTGTACATAGACTAACCTTGAAAGGAAATTTGGTTGAGATGCCTCAATTGCAGTATTGTTTAGGGTCATAAGCATATTTCTGAGATTCCATTAAGAGATGACCTGACCTTATTAGAACATGGTCCAAAAGAAAAACTTTTCATATTATGAGAAGTTGAAAAGGGCAATGAAATCAAGGCATGAAGAGCGAACATGGTCAATACAACTGATTAAGCATTTGAAATGCACTTGGTGTTTATCTTTCCATGTACTAACTTCTTATGTAGCAACTGTCATAAGGGTATTTAGTTCCATCATGACATTTCTGCTTATCCAGATGTCATATAAATTCAATTAATTTCAATAATATCTAGGTCTTCAAAGACCATATGCTATCTCCAGGGAGTGCTTTTTTTAATTTAACTGCCAGATGTGAGATGAGAGCAATGAACCAGCAATTTTCTGACAGAAAATTACAGCATATATGGTATGATATCACTAACCACTTGGAAGAATACATAGTTACTTCAATATATGATGTAAACCTGTGAATCATGCAATAAGTTGAATCATGTTACATTACACATATTTAATTGAACTCTAACATTGCATATGTGCTTGGTGACAACACATCTTGTATGAGAAATTAGAAACACATATGCCAGTGAGTAAAATTTTCCTTTAAAATGGTTTACTGCACTTCCGTACTTTTTTAATAACATCACTCTAAAATGTATATCTCTTAGGATATCGCCATATCTTGCCTATTGCAAATAGAGTTGAGGATTTAATATAATATTCTCATGAGAAGGATATATTATAAAGGAGAAAGTATACATAGAGGAATTTCCATGTGTGAATGTGAATGTGTGACTTAAAACATGTATCATGTGTGTGCTGATACCATAATACATATAAAGCAAAGATGAACTGCTCTGAACCACACATTAGAATTTCATGTTAATACTTCTATTTTCTTTGGCATGTTACTTTTTTCTTTCTCTTTTCTATTGACTTTGTCATAGCTACTGATGGAAAATCAAATTTGTATCCTCCACTACCTTGAGAGACTACAATCAAATTCATTTTATTCCATCTTGAATGAGTAAATGTAAGTTTAAAATATCCCCAAGTCTAAGTTTAGTAATTGTTGAAGGCATACTATACTATTCAATCTGTTTCATGAACATTTTTATCAAAAGACTTTTGGAATTTAAAATGAGGGAAGCATATATGTGGTTTGCCCAGTGGCACTGATGTTTCAGTGGTTTAATGATATTAATGGTTAGTATAGGCTGTATTTTTGCTACATAAGGCCTCTGATATTATATATATATGGTATAAAATCTTTAGCTAGGCCAAAAGAGTGTTTATTTTTAATTTGTCTCAAATTGCAGTTTTTAAAAAAATAATGAGATAAGAGGAAAAGTCATGTGAGGTAAATTCTTAATGAAAACTAGAGATGTCAAATGCAGGAAAAGTGTAGTGAGAATGTTGAGGCCTTGCCAACAAACACATCACTTCTACTTAGGTCTTCCTAGATCAAATGAAGAAAGTCTTTAGTGGACACTATATAATTCTTGAAATAAGTATAAAAGACTAAAATAAAATACGTGAAGAGAAATTTGAAAATGTGAACTGAATTTAGAAATTTTCAGGTTAACTATACCTTCAAACCTTTGTGTTAGCAGTATTGCAAAATGAAAATTTCAAAGTTAGATATTTTTCTTTTCAACGATAAATAGTGTCTCCAAACTTCCTCAGGCCTGGGACACAAATGGCTATGTCTACCTCTCCTTAGCCCAGATGAATGGACAGAATATGTAGATAGTAGCATCAGGAGGTCAAATCCACTTTCATCTTTCTTTTTATTTCTTTTTATTTATTTTTATTTAAGCACAGGAGGGAGGGTCCAGGCTCATGAAAGGATGAAGCAAACCTGAACATGTCTATTGTCTCAGTGTATTTCCTTCTTCTAAAATTTCTTGCTTTAAAATTTCCCAAAACACCAGTACAGACTGAGATAATAATTTGAGACAAGTGGGTACCTCAATCTTCTCAGAGCTAGTTTTGAATAAAACTTTTTATCCCAAACCAAAATAAATGGCATCCTTTGATTTGTTCAGTAGCAATCAAAATAAACTGAACATAGGAGTCTAAGTGACCAGCAATATTTGCAAATATAAGATGCTTTTTCTCATACTAATATTCTGCTTTATATTCAAATTAAATCTAAAATGATTAGTAGCACTTAAATTAGAGACTCTTCCTGTGATGACTTTGTTAGGTTGAAAGAAAATTGAGTTAGGAAAAAGAAGTCTGGTTTGATGAAGTACAGTTGCAAAATTACATTGCAGTGTCTGTGTATGATTTAGAAAATACATGGGAGAGAGCAGTATTCACTCAAGTTTTTATACTGGAAATCTTAATTTATTTATAAAAACTGGAGCCATGAAATTATTACGAATCTTGATTGCTGCTGTTTCCCTTAAAATAGGAAACCTTCCAGCAAACCTATTTCTTTCTCCAAATACAGAAAACCACATTGCCATTTCTCAAAGGTAACAACCCTACCATTGCTCTGCCTGAGGACGTTATTAGATTTAATACTGAGAGCTCACAGTCAGGTACTGACGGTGAATCCCTTGAAACCCAGAAACTTGGATTATCTTTTGTCTACATTTCTATTACAGAGACTGTTGTTAACCTTCCATGCCCAACTTGAATCTAGTTAATGGTGTTGCCAACCAACAGCTACACCTCAGAGGGCCTCCAGCAAAATAAAAGCTGTATTTCACTTCTTAGGTGTAGTGTATGTTTCCAAGAAGAAAAGTATTCTGATTTTTAACAGTTTGCTTGTGTTTATGAACTACAACACATCTGCATTATGATATTCCTTCTGGGAAATAAGCCTGTGAATTATTTTGCAACTTTCAGTGATGCTTGAAATATTTCAAGTTAGAGTCTTGAAATAAAAGAGCTCATGGCCAAAAGAACTGTCACTTCAGAGTGGGAAAAGAGACTTGACTAATCACTCAATTTAGAAATAATAGGATTTAATGAATAACTTACATACTCCTTATAGAACATTATTTTTTTCCTTTTATTTTCTCATAAGTACATTTAAAATATCAAGCATAACAAAAATTTAACTCGTCATTATACAAATTAAGTTTTTCTGGATCTTTATATACTATAAACAAACATGAGCATGGTCCAGGCTTATATAAGAAAACCCATAATTGTTTAGTTAAACTAGAACATAAATTATGAATTTTCACTTTTTGACACATGAAGATTATGAATGTTGTAGTTTTTTTCATAGTGACAGAAAGTATGAATTCAATTTGTAGATAAAAGTAACTGAAGCCATGCATTTCTTTCATCATATTTTAACATCCAGTAATAAGAAGACTTCTGACCAAAAAGACTAGCTTAAGAAGAAATCAGTAGATGTCTAGGAAGCCAAGAAAGTTTGGTGCCTATTCATGATACAAAAAATGCATCAATTTGTCTATAGCAGAGACTCCTCTAAATCCAATCAAACACTAGAAGCTCTTGAAAGCCAAAACAATATTTGTACTTATTGCACAATATGAAATAATTTTCAACTGAATTTTTGGAGTTATATATTGCATAAAACAAAAGAAAAAGAAATGTCCTTTGGTAGTATCACAGGTATACAGAAATTACACATTTCAGTTTTTCACATTACAATAAGAAACTTATACTTTATTCTTTTACTAATATTTAGGGCCTAGAATCATGTTACTTACTTTTTATGTTACTTATTATTTGAAGTTTCTTATTCCATTTTTCTCATGTTAAATAACAGTATTCTGCATTAGGAGATAGTAAAATGTATAGGATACATTACATAACCACTTTACTAAACCAAAGATATTATGTATTTTTCCCATTTCTCCTTTTGGTGAACTGTTAAGTTTAAGTTAAGGTGATAAAGAATTTAAATAAGCCAGAGGTTTTGGAGTTGGGAAAGTGGATCAGGAAAAGGAAGCAGAAAGTGAGAGGAATGCAGGTGGAAGAATCTAAAATTATGAAGATACATTATTTGTATATGTACAGATTCTCCAAATCAAATGTAAAACTCACGCAATGCAAACATATACCAGTAAAATACACAGGCACTGAACATAGCCAAAGAATTTCCCCATAATATGAAATAACCTTTTGGGTACACATTTGACTCTTACTAACCTGTAGATGTATTTAGTCCAGCCAAGAATGATCACGGTTCAAACATACGGTGTGCCACAAACTATGTTAGTCAGTGTCTGAAACTTAAAAAACTCACAACTCCATGGATTAGATATTAATATTATTCTCATTTAATAGTTTAAATGTATGAAACACAGACACAAGTAATTTGTATACAGTTATATGGCTCATGATGGTGTGAGCTAAACTATTAACCACTGTGTAATATTATCTCATGATGAAATGATGGCATATAAACTCATTTAACAATGAATGAATTTTTTTCTGCAGTACTAAGGATTGAACCTATGTCCTTCACAGTGAGCTACATTCCCAGTGAGACAAGGTTTCACTAAGTACTACATTGCCTATGCTGGGCTCAGATTTGAGATCTTCCTGCCTCAGCCTCCTATAGCTCTGGGATTACAGAAATGCACCACCTTGCAGGCAACACTGAAAATTTCTCAATGAAGAATTTTTGTTCTTGGTTGAAAATCTTTTGTATAGGTCAATAGATTCTATTAAAAAATATTTTTATGTTTATGGCTATATAGACTTTAATATAATTTAGTCCATTGATTTTAAGAATTTGTTCTCCACAATGCTAGCTTTGTGTAATGCTAGTATATGTTCCTTGAGGAAAGCTAACTGTAATTCACAGTTAATTTATTTAAAGTTAAATAAAATTAACTTCCATACTATTACAAATTTACAGATTTTTACATATACATGTTGTACATACATATAATGATTTTATAAATGATTGCTTTACCAGTTGAAATTCATGAGTGTTATTTTATTTATTTAATAATTTAATTAATTTTAGTACCTCTCTAAACTATTTTGCATGATAGTGGGCACTGAATAAGTCTTAGTGTAATTCTACTCCTCCTCTTTCTGTGGGGAGTATATTTGAGAGAAGCACTTTGATAGTATTTCTATACATTCTGAATTGTAGAGGTATATCAGTTTCTTCTTGGTCAGAAATATTTGAAATAGTCTTACAATTAATAACCTTTTTGTTACACATTTCATCCTGAAATGAAAGAATTTAAAAACATTTTCAAATCAGAATTACCAAGTAAACTTTTCAAAATTTGCACATG
>RJWT010023910.1:0-16645 GCA_004365215.1 Cuniculus paca | reverse complement strand
CGGCAATTTCAGACTTAGTTTCCAATTGAATTATTTCTGCAACTTGCATTCTAAAACCCAGATGTCAATTACAGGACACCAGAGAAGACCTCTGCAGGGACTACTTCAACTTTTTACAGGATATGAAGCAGAGGCCAGCCTGTGGTGACATTTCCCTGCCCACTGCCTCACCAAGGAAAATTTAGCAAGGGGGAAAAAAAAAAAACCTTTCCATAACTAGAAAAAATAGACAGCAGAGAGTGTGCATCTTTTTAGAGCACTCAAGTTCCCACCCCACCCCTGCTTTGACATTATACTTTGATAAAACAAAAATACCAACGTGGCCAATGTTATTAAATATGATTTGAGTTACTTTTTAAGACTATGGGGACCCGTTCTCTTGATTTGCCAGACATTAGAGAAAACCTCCGTACTCAATCAGGAGAAATTTTACTACCACCAGAAATCAACTGGGTCTATATTCAGAAGCCCTGCTCCTAAACATGAGTACAGTGCAAAGAGCCAAGCTGTCAGGGTATGAACATATCTGTCTCCTGCCCATCCGAGTTGATGGGATTAACACTGTATGTGGACAGCACCGCTATTTCTCCTTTTCTTTCTTTTGTTCTGAGGAACAATAGATGAAACTGAAGGAACGACTAGACCCGCGAATCCAAAACCATTTCTGGGAGACCTGGGGTTTCTGGGATAGTTTTATAGGACCATGAGAATTGGAGGAGGGAGGAAGGAGGAGTTAGGAGAGGTGTAGATATGCCTCTCCCTTCTATCTTTAACCAGAGAGGCCTTGCTTTTATCTGTTACTCTTTTTAGTCATCTCTGTAAAATTCAATTAGAGGAAAAGATTGTACTCCTGGTTTTTTGGGGGTTTTTTTGTTTTTTTTGAAAAGTACTTGTTTAACTGCCATTTTATTCCTAACCATTTTTATTTTTGTAACTCTAAACTTTAATTTCAGAAATATTTGGCTGTGGAAATGAGTCAGACATCTCATTTTAACTGAGACATTTTTGCCAAACAAAATGAAAAGAAAATATGAATATTCCATCCTCTTGAAAAAGAAATGTTGCTACCAGGTCTGACTTGTTTTTGTTATAAGAATTGCTTAAAGACCTGTTGGGGAAAATTTAATGCTGGAAACAAGGAGGAAAGCAATGCACTCTCTGTTTTAATACTTTTATTTACATGTTAAAAGATGCATCTAAATATTTCATAACAGAAACTATTCTCCAAGGTCTTGGCCTGTAGATAAGAGAAGATTATAAATGTGGGGTTCTTCTAGTCCATTGTTAACCAATGCCTTATACTGATTACATCAGGAATCCTATAAAATCCATTTGGAGATATATTTAGGACCCGCTTACCTATGGTATTCTAGATGTGACACCCAGAAACCAATAAATCTACATATGATGATATTTGCCTTCTCCAAAAATTCCCAAGTTGCAATTTGAAATTTTCTGTTTTACAATGCCTGTATTAGCACCATATTAAAATTGTATTCTTTGTAGAAAAACTTGAACTTCATCACAAAGTCATTATCCCAAGATTTCTGTCCAAAACAGTCTTAATTACTGCCCTGAATTATTTATGTACATTTTTTCTAATATCCATAGTAATCTGGTAAGAGAAATGTTATAACACCCACTTTACAAAGAAGGAATTCAGGACTAGACTTGCGTAGGACTATTACAGCCACATAAATGGGAGAACATGGCTCCAGTTTTTTCCTTCTAGCACACCACACCGACTTGAATGTATCAGCTCCAAAATTCAAAGGTTACCAATATGATAGTATTAAGAAGCAGGCCCTTAAAGAGATTAGGCCATGAAGAACACTTCCTCATTAATGAGATTAAGGCCCTTATAAAAGAGGCTTTACATGGTGTTCAGCTAGCTTGTTAACTTACCTTTCCACATCCTGCCGTGTGAGGATACCTTGTTCCTCCCTCCAGAAGCTACAGCAGGGAGGTGCCATCTTAATTGCATAAAGTGGCCCTCACAGGATACCCAAACCTTCCAGTCCTTTTATCTTAAGACTTCCAGCCTCCAGAACTGTGAGAAATAAATTTCTATTTTTTAATAAACATTCAGATTCAGGTAATTTGTTTTAACAGCACAAAAACAACTAAGATACACCATACCCATGAGAGTAAAAGTCATATGTCTACCTTGAGGGTAAGAAGAAGGGTTTGGGTTATTATTTTACTGAGTGGCTATTATATACCCAGTATTGGGCAGATTGTTTTACATACACTATCCCCTTTCATCCTCACGATCCCAAATATAGAAACTGTATTTATCACCATTTCATACCAAAAGAAAGTAACAGGGACTTAACGTGCTTAAGTAACCCAACTCACACATCTTGAAATATATGAAGCCAGATCTAACGCCCAAAAGTTCTGCCCCAAAACACATACATACCTCCCAGGAATAATTCTCCTTGAGAAAGGACATGCCTGCTCTCCTGTACGGCCATTAAATTTTTTAGAGCTCATATTTTGAAACTGCAATCTTAGAATCCACTTGTGAACAACACAGAAAAAATTGTTCCCTTAAGCCCACTTTATAGCAATAGAGTACAACCTTCCACATGACTTTTGGATTTTCCCACAAATCAAATTTACCTTCAAATGGTCAAGATTTGACATCACTGATGATTTTCAAAAGAATAGGTCCTGACTTTAAAAATAACTCCAAGAATATTTTGAAAAGTTATAGCACCAATGGATTAAGTTTATGGTTTCTTTGGTCCCTACTGTGAAGGAACAATAGAGATTTAAGGTCATGATTTCTGTATGCCTACTTAAAAAGTCAGTATCCCATACCTAATGATTACCTCTCAGTTCCATGGTTCAGCCAGCCCTCAGCCCCATTCCCACACTGCCCTCCCAGCCAAAGGTATTTTTACACCTCCCCTGACGTAACAATTCACTGAAGAATGTCAGACATCAGTATAGAAAAGAAAACCAATCTAAGGCAAGGAATCTGGGCAATGATTCTTTGGAAGGATTCCCAACCCCAACTATTCTCTCCAGGACAATTCAGAGCCTTTTTCTTCTTTTTCTCATAGATGGAAAGTGTAGCCTAATAAATTGGGCCAACATAACCTATAGATACAACAGCTCACTTTCAATATTTTTCCTCCATTTTGTCGAAACCTTTAAGGGGCAGATAAAGCCTGTGTATCTGTAGCCATTTAGCATTTTGATGAAAATTAGTATAATTTTGAAATTTCAAATCAGTCATAGGATATTGCTTTTGAGCTCAAATCCTACTAAGTTTGGGAGAGATTGGCATTTAAACAGATGTCAGCAGTGTTTTGGGAAATGTAAATTGAGGTACAGATGGTGACTGCTAGGGAGTTAAGAGCATCTGTGTTCTATGAAAAAAAACTATATTTGTGAAAACATTTTAAATAATAACTGAAATTCCCAACCCGGTTTTTTAAAGAAGACAACAAAATATCCTCGTTGGATGGCACTGTTTGATAAGCTTCTTGTCAAATCAAGGATGACTTTAATTTCTAGACCCTGAATCTAAACTAGATTCAACCTGGAGAACTATAGCCATTTTATATCTTCGATAAACCAAAATTAGAAATAATTCTCTAAAAGAACAACCAATTAACCTTGGAAAAGAGGAATGGACGCATGCCTCCATTTCATCCAATTTTGTACCTCCACATAAACTTTCAGGAACATGGCTGCTATCTGCCACACAGCAGTTACAGAGAGCCTGAGCCAAATTCCAGCTGTGTCCATGATAGTAAGAACCAATGAAAGTGTGTACAGTCTAAGGTAAGTGCTAGCTATTACTCTTGTAGGCTTTCTTCCTTATCTTTGGAGGTCTATATAGGACTGGGTATTACTGATCTACTCTCTCCCCAGGTTCCTTATCCTATCCCTGTTGTGAATTAGGATAACAACACCCAGAAATCTACATCTCATGAATTGGTCCATCTAGAGTTTGCACATATCATTTATGCACTTTAAAAAGAACATTTATTTTCTTTTTAACAAACTTCTAAGCATTTCTCATCAAAAGACTCATTTGCCCAAATATAAATGGTTACAAATTTTTTTTATTACTGTTGATTTTTATTATAGCCAAAAATACAAGCCATAAGCCAGGCATAGTGGCACACACCTGTAATCCCAGCACTCAGGAAACTGAGACAGGAGGATCTCTGCAAGTTCAAAGCCAGCTCAGGAGGCATAGCAACTCCAGGCCAGCCTGAACCACATAGCAAGACCCTGTCTCAAAAAAAAAGCCATAAAATGTACCATTTTTAACATTTTCAGCTTTTAGGTTGTTTCCTTTTACATGATGCAGAAACCTTTTCGACATACTAGGATTATTCAAAAAGTTCCATCTCCATTAATCTAATTAGTGTTCCAGGAAACCAATTGTGCTAAAACACCTTTCCACTGAAAGATCTAATTGATGACCAGGAGAAAACAGAGTCAACATCCTTCAATGTGATGTGTTTGCCTGTTTATTTGTTTGTTTGCCTCTAAGGATTCTTATGTTCAATGCTCATATTAATCAGTTTTTCAAGATTTCTCCTTCAGGGAGAATCAAGAAACCAAAAGGTTAATCAATTCAGTCATATGAGGAAACCACATAGGAACCGTATAAAAATCCAGACTCCCAGGTTAGAGTTTAATGTGCTATACACCTCGCCTGATTGAAATGAGTTTATGCATTAGATCCCATACACAAATGGATGCATTTAGCTTCGTTCACAGCACATCCGCAAACTCATTTACCAGATCCATAAGCACTTGTAAACATTGCTAATGGAGTTTGCTAAATGAATATTATAAACGTAATCCAAATGAGCTCTCCATGGAAATTGCAAATCATATGAAAAATATAGTGCATTTGGTTATAGCACATTTCAGGAACAGTATATTTTAGTTAATTGTGTTAGTATATTATACATGGTTAAGTGTAAGCACTAGCACCTAGACAAAAATTAGCTCTTTCTTCTTTCTTAATATCATTCAACTGAGGAGACTGAGTATTATACAATCTGCCAATCAAAGCTTCTCCACTACTAAAGCAGATCTCCGTAGTTCACATTGGCTCCCTACAAGGAAACTGGGGTCCTTGAGAAGCTGTACAAACTCCCATGCCTGTTAGGATTCCAATCAGATCCCTGAAATGTTTTCCACAGTGGTGTTGTGGTGGTCTGAAATAGTTACCAAAACTTTCAAAAGAGCTGACTTGACTCAAACATCGTGCTCTTTAATTAATAACATAAAACTACACAGTTTTAAATATCTGGTGGTCTTTTCAAATGCTGTTGTATTTTTCTGTGTTCTATAACATATAATTTCCTTTATTTGAATGACAACTCTGTACTAAAGCCACCTCTTGCCCATAGCAAAGATAAGCCATAGTTTAAGTCTTCCAATTTTTTTCTCTTAGTGTTGATTGATTTCAGCCATTAATAAACAAAAAAATGACTTCAAAAGGTAGAAGTCTGATAGTTATGCAAATTCAGTCCTCGAAAAATATAAACTTCTTACATGTGTCATTTTACAAAGTGAGACACAAATGGACAATGACCAGACAATTTTTAAAAATAGAACTCTGATCTACACCTGCAGCTACCTGCCCAGGAATCCACCCATCAGCAATAGCCAGCTTCCTAGAAATCAGTCTTGCAAGAAATGAGAATATGATCTCTGCTAACAGCTCAGAAGGCTAAACAATAACCCTGGAAGAGTTGGTTCCCAAACGGCACTTAATAAATAATTTCTCTAGTTTTTATCACTCCTTCCAACTTAGAACCAACCAAAGAAAGTGAAAAACTCCCCCTTAACCAATCACGTGGGATCCCCTGCTTGTAGTTGCTTCAGCTACAACTTCCCCATGCCAGCAATCCTCAATCAAGGCACACCTGAAGCCTTTCTGTCTTCTACTGTGAGGCTTTTCTACTCCCCTGCCTGCCTTTGAGTCTCTGTCAAGACACAAGGAACAGTGGTTGACTCCCTGACTATCGAAATCTCTGAATAAATGGACTTTGCTTGTTTTCTTATTTGGTTGTTCTTCACGTATTTACATAAGAACAACCCAGGTGATACTTTAGAGGCAAACACAAATGCTGAAATATGTTTCATGTAGTTTAGGGAAAAGACTGTCAGAGTTTATATCCTGGTAGAGCTTATCCCCTGAAGCAATAAATTGTCTATGTTATTCTGGATAAGCTATACCCAAGGTGCTACTTGTGTATACAAACAGACTTCCCAGGCAAAGAAAGTATGAGATGAGTTATTGTTGATGATTATGAAACTGATTTCTCAGTAATTTATGCTTCTGGTATCAATTATTGGGGAAATACAGCCCAACTTAATTATTACTCTTACTGTCAAGTATAGATGTTCCTGAATTTACGTCCTAGTAAACCCATTATAAGTGGAAAATATTGTACGTTGAAAATGTCTTTAATGCACCTCTCCTACTAAACACCGTATCTTCAGAATGCAGTACCCTAGAGAGCACAGATTGCTTACCCTTGTGTTATTGTAGCTGACCAGGAGCTATTGTGACTCACTGCTGTTGTCCAGCATTTAGAGAGAATATTGTACCACGTATTGTTAACCTGGGAAATGATCAAAATTCAAAATTTGAAGTAAGGGTTCTACTGAACGGATATTGTTTCCACACCATTGTAATGCTGAAAAAAATATAAGCCAAACTATTATAAATCAGGAATAGTCTGTACTAGATATTTTGTTACTTTCATTTTGACTTTTTTTGTTGTTGTTGTTTTGATTTTGAAATTAGGGGCAGACTTCATTGTCTTGCTTAGGCTGAACTTGGGCTCCTGGAATCAAACAGTCCTCCCACTTTAGCCTCCCAAGCTGATAGTATAGACACATACTCCTGCAGCAGTTCATCTGGGATACTGTTACTTGATTCTTTATTCCAAGAAAATTCTTAAGGGTCAAGGATTGTGTGTGTGCATACAAAAATAAATAGTGGAGAAGGGACCCTATCCCCCATCCCACCCCAGTGCTCAAGCATTGAGAGAGAAGAGCTTCAGTGTCTAAGCTTTCCGCTTTCTCAGTCTCCTTGTTTCATCTTTACACCATTTTTTTTCTTTGTAAATTTGTATGGAGTTCTTGGACTAAACAGAAATTTACTAAGCAAATACCACAGTCAGTAAATTAGTATGTTGACCAGAAATTAATGCTCAACTTTTAGAAAATTAGGTCAAATTTATTTATTTACTTAACTAAAACTTATTTTTCTAATTTTATTTTCTGATTCTGAAAGCATTTTAAGAATCAGGAAGTGACCTGGCATTACCATCATGAATACCAATTACCATTTTATGAGTGGTGCAGAAATATATACCAATTTGATCCAGATAAAATGGGTTCTCTAAGATGGTCTTTTTAAAAAAATAACTTTAAGATGCCACCAACTTCTCCTACTTTAAACAGGACTCAAGACACTATTTGAGGATAAAAGTGTCTTGATTACCCAAGTCTGGAGACTGTAGTACAAAATGTGAGTGCTTATTTTCTCCTTAATGGGCATACCTCAGGTGCTGTTCAGGGTCATAAATGTCTCTCTTTTATATCACTGTAGGGTTTTTGCAACAGGAGATCTTTAAATGAGACACGAAATATTTCCTTCATAATGAAGTTTATCATATATTTCCAGTTAGTTTAGCTGGTCTTCAGTGAATTTTTCTGTTTCTTCCATTTCATTTTTATGATGAGGTGACAAAAACTCAACATAATACTCTAGACAAGGATATGCTGTCAATTTATATAATGGCACCTTAATATTTTCCACATCATTCTCACTCCTCTTCCAGTGACTTATTTTTAGCCCTGTTGCACATTGAGCAAAGCTCATGATCTTTTTCTTGGAAGGTTATGGCTAATTCAATATCCATCACTGTGCATGATTAGCTTAAATTGTTCTTTCAGATGTGCATCACCTCATGCCTGTTTCAAATTTCATTTTCATCATATTGTCCAATTACCTAGTTTTGTTAAGTCTTGCTGGGATTCCTGGTGGTCCTAATTGGGCTAGAAATTTAGGGTCATTGAATAATATCATTCCTTTATTCACCTCATTCTATAAATGGTTAATAAATATATTCAACAACCAAGATCTTTTCTGGTACAGATCTCCAGGGCATCCTATTAACCTCACCCTGCATCCACAACTGGACCCAATCCCTTATCTCAGAGCTCTTCCCTTGTCTTTTTAGTCTTTGGTCTGGCTTTTTGCTCTGAGGTTACAATGATAAAGTTTCTTTATCAGCTGCTTGGAAGACAATTTGTCAAAATTTCTGTAGGGTCAAAAAGCTCATATGCTGTCACGGCCATGTTCCCATGATCAAAACCTAAGTACTAGCCAGTGTACACAAACTATAGCCAAAGTCTTGCTGATGCACCATTTTATATTTTGCTCTCCTCCTTCCTCCCTCCCTCCTTCACCTCCTTTATTTATTCCTTCCTTTCATCTCCTTTATTTATGTTAGATGAGTAAAATTCTTCCTTTCTTTTAACTATTTATAAGTCTTCTGGGATCTTCCAAATTTCATGATCTTTGGACTTACTATCTCTCCACCCTACCTCCATATCATTTTATAATAGTAACTGGATTTGACTTAAAACTCCCATGGCTTTAAGGTAATTTATGTTTCATGCAAAGTACATTATTTACCTTCTTCTATGGAAATTATGCAAGGATAAGATTTCAATGTCCTCTTAAGAAAAGATTTTACAATGTTGAGTAATTCAGTATGAAGAGTCAATCCAAAATTCATTTTTCTGAACTTGATTATACAAAGAAATAAAATGTGAATTAAACAGTTGATTATTACCATGACATAGTTTGACTTGCATATTACTTTCTAGCAGAACACCCTTACAGAAAAACCAGAAGAGAGGGAGAGAGAGAGTTTAGGTTTCTACACTTTTAATTTTTTTAAATATAAACTTTTAATTCAAATTCAATGTGCATTAAGATCTTCTCATCTTAACTGTTCAGAATTTTGCACTATAGCCATGACTAGCATAAGCCCCTCCTGACTCTTCCCAGATAAACTCCAAAATGCCTCCTTAGCTCTCTAGTGTAGATTTTGTCTCACTTTAATCACACAACTTACAGTTTCAAATAACAAAAATAATAATAAATTACATTTATTTTCAGATTCTAGCCGCTGTTAAAAGAACTAAGAAAAGGAAGAAGTTATCTAGACAGGACATCCATTTGAAAACATTCATTACACTTCTGATGATCCTAAAATGGGTAATGATAAACCACTTAATGGCACAAACTCGCTCATCAATGAACATTTTCTTTGACTCCCTAGTTTGTTATCAAGTAAAATAAAATGCATAGAAGCAATGGAAGACTTCCCTTTTAAATTAGGATAATAATTCAAGTACAGGTAAATCATCACTGGGAAAAATTGCATTTTACAGTTCTCAACTCTCCTTCCAAAGTTAAAATCAAGAGTTCAGTTCCATACCCAGGTAAGTTGCAGGTTCAGGCTAATGTATGCTATTACTTCACGCTCTGAAGTATTGTGAAGGCTTCCTTAATAGGTGGCTCATTTTTGCATGGTTTTAGAGAAATGGCCATTTACTAGCCTTCCCACTACTAATGCAAGGCAAGTAATTTGCATTGTACAAAGTGGGAAAAAAATTAAGTCATGACAGCAGACGCTCATAAAAAGAAGATGAACTTCTGAATTAGGTTAAAAACTTGAGGGAAGATGCCAGGTCCTCACTTAATTCTAGAAATTTTATTCCACAAACAGCTTCTTTACTAAATTAGGTAAGTCTGTGTCCTGGCTTGGCCATTCATTTGTTCATTCAACAATTTATTGACTGCCATTATTTATAGACAGCTAAGTTAGGTAGAAACATTATAAGAATTCAGACAGGGATAGGCCCTCAAAGGCGTCAATACAGAAGATAAGAATTCATTGAGGGAGAGGCCTCAAGATAAAAATGGAATGAGTAGACCTACATATCACCCCAAAGGATAAGCAATATACTATAACTGATATTCTAAATAGGCATCAGTCACCTGGGCGGGTAACCAGGACCTCCTGACTCATCTCTTCCAAAAACGGTGCTTGTTCCTTCCATCCACACTTGCTACATGACTTGCTTCCTCATTGGATCAATATTACCTAAGCGGGTATACTCGTAATCTTATTGGTTGATCATAGCTTTGTCCCACATTGTACCTACCTTGTGATTTTGTATCCATCTCGCAATTTTGCTGTATAAAACTTACTTTGAGATGTGGGCTCAATGGCAACCTATTTTCGGCTCCCCTCCTCAATAAAATTTCCTACTTTTAACCTCCATTGTTCCTACAGTTCATTCTTTGATTTTGGGGAGCACAACTCAGCATATCAGGTATCTAGCAGGTTGGGAGTTAGATTTACTTCTCTTATGTCATTTGGAGGCATTATATCAATAATATGCATTTTTTCATGATACATCTGATTATAAAAGTAAAAGCAAACATCAGAGTTTAACAAACATTCACCTTTAGGACCCTAACCTTGTTTGCGTTTCTTCACCCTAAGTTTATTTTGATATTTCTATGATTTCGCGATATTCCATAGACTGTTACCATACAGAAAACAGTGGGTAAATGCTTAATTTTCCCTTGTTGGGTTTTCCCTTGCTTTCTCCATCTCTTTTATAGAGTATGTAGTCACTCCAACCAAAGCACCCAGAATGTAAAATGCAACAGCATGGAGAACATGTTTTGGGTTTGGCTAACCCCCAAAAGCTTTAACAGTCATTGAAGATATTCACATAAAACCTGGCTGATGTCACCCATTCTTGGCATCAAGATCCCTGAAATTATCAGTTCTAGTGAATTTCTATTTTCAAATCTATTTAGTGAAATGAAAAGTGTTTTACCATCAGTAAATTATTCTTTAATTATAAAGTCCTATTGAGTTTCAGGTATGATCTCAAAAAGATGGTGAGAAAGAGGGAAAAAGCAACATTCTAAATTAACACTTTCCATGTTACTGGGTGACAGGAAGTAGGTAAATTTATTTTTCCTTTATTTAATTAGAAATTTTTCATTACATTTTTGTTTCTAATTTGAGTCAAAAACATGGAAATAGCATAGATTGTTGCTTCTTATTAAGTTATATTTTGTGAGACTTCTTTTGTCATATTAAAACCTTTTAATTTTTTTTACTCTAGAAGTTTCTGGTATCCCTTTGTTAGAATTTGTGCCATTTATTCCTGTAAATAATAAATTATTTAGCTACATTTTGTCATATTAATATATGAAAGTACGATATTCGTGCATTTGCAAAAAATGTTCCCAATGTTTTCTGAACATTAAGATGTTAACATTAACACTACTCCCAAAAACCCAAGATTGTTTATGGAAGCTACCCTTTCCTCCCTGGTAACCACTTCCTCAAAGTCCAAGAGGGGTTTATGCACTGTGTTTCTTCCAATTATTTCTTTCCTAATCTCTGGCCATTTCAGTCATCTCTCACTTTAAAATCCCAACTCAAGACTACTTCTCCAAAGTGGGGGTGAGGAGAAAGAAGAAAAGAAGCAAGAGCAAAGGAAAATTTTTTAAGGCTTGTTTCTGACAATTGATGAGTATCTAGGAATCACTCTGACTTCGTGTTTTTGGACTTGCTGAAATTTCATGACAAGAATAACCAGGATCCCTGGAAGTAGCCACTGGGTTTCTGACTCTCTAACTACTCATTACTATATTTATACAAAGGGGACTGAAGCAATATTATCAAACACTTCCTCACAACCTCTTTCCCATTCTTATTCTTTTAAGAAAAAATGAGGAAAGGGAGGCAGAATTGGGAAGCGAAGATAGGGGAGAAAACATATTCAATGGACCTTTGCCATTTAAAATCCTCAAAGAATGTTTTGGTTCCAATGCTCTGAAATTATTATTCACTCATTTAGGAATTTCTTTTCAAATAAAAAGGTAAACCTGTAGTGAAGCATCCCACTCATTTTCCAGGACTTTAGCACAAATTATTATACAATCCAGTCATGAAAAAAATACATAAAGCAGCATAGAAACTGGGTACATGTGGTGGCACACGTCTGTAATTGCGGCACCCAGGAAGGCTGTGGCAAGAAGATAGTAAATTTGAGTCCACCCTGAGTAACTTAGTAACCTAGAGACCCTGCCTCAAAATTTTAAGAAAGAGGTGAGCTGAGAATGTAGCTGAGCATGACGGTTGAATTTCCTGTACACTAAAAAAAAGGATATGAGAACTTTTAACTATAATATGAAGTTTTAATGATATAAACTGTGTCAATAATTCTCCACACTGATACAGAAATGCATCATTCCTTTTCTAAGACTCTGTGGAACTGAAACAAAATTCCTCCCCAAAGAACATAAAAAGTGAATGATGACTAACTCTAGTCATCTGCTCCCATTTTTCTGACCAGCCATGGGGTGAAGGCTCACCCTTACCCCATCTCAGTTGTTTGGATCAAAACTCCACAGGCAGATCCTGTGATTTAGTAGAAATAGCATCTTACAGTGTCATGTGTCACAAAGCAGACTAGTTAATATTCCCGTTTTGTCCCTCAAACACTTTTGGTTTTATTATCTGTGGAATTCATCTCGCAAACTGAAAAGTGGGGAGTAAGGAAGGTTGTTTTACTTGGGTTGCACTGAGTTAACCACTGAGCAGTCAAGCAGCAAGTCTCAATGATGCTATGAATAGTAAGAACAAAAATAAATCCCAAAAAGTATGTTTGTTAAATGATCCATTCAAAAAAAAAAACTTTACTATCAAAGTTGCAAGTAAAAAATACAAACTCTTTGCAAGGTTTTCTTTACTCTTTTTTTTTTTTTTCAGCACTGGGTATCAAACTGATGACTTCAAGCTTGCCAGGCAGGTGCTTATGCCACTGAGCTAAATCCCCGGCCCTTTTTCTTACACCTAATACTGTCCAGAAAAGGTAAGTTGTTCCTTTTTAATGTTAGGTTACTTACAAAAGAAACTAAAGGTCTCTATGCGGGATTGATGGTGAGCTCATGCAACAAGAGGTTGCTGGATGCTTGGTAAAAACCGAAGGAGCTGAGCCATTAACTCACTTCATTTCAAAGATCCCCAAATGTCTAGCACACTGAAAAGAAATATTTTCAGAACAACAATTGTACAAAATATACATAAAATGTGATAAGTTTGGCTGGGTAAAAACTATATTGACATTAATTATGTTCAACAATTCAGACACACATCTGCAGAACCAGAATCTTCTGAGCTTATTTTTTAATGAATGCAAGAGTCTTCCTTTAAAGTTTTAGTATACCATCAAATAGCCATTGCCTTTTGAGGTTTTTGGAATGAATTTCTAATATGTTCTTCTGAAGTGCTGTGTTTTTAAAATAAAAACAAACAAATTCAGACAGTGTGATCTGAGTCCATAAAGGTTATCTCAAAGCTCTGGAACTCTTGCTCACTTGCTCTGCCTATAAAGATGGTGACCCAGGGTCTTGATTTTGGTCATCTTTTCACAATAATCCAATTTAGAATGTAGTTACTTGGTTAAAAAGAAAAGCATTCAAGTACAAGTCTGAACAGTAAATATTTCTATTCAAAGTGTGAAGACAAACATGTTTTCTTAACAGTTTATCCACTGAGAAATATTTTTAGAGATGGGTGATGCTGTTGTTGCTCTAAGTGCTCCTAGAGCAAAAATGTGTGTGATTTACTTCAAAACTCAAGAAATAACATTAATTGAAAAGCCAGGTGCCAAGAACCTGATGACGTTATATTGTGCTTCTGGTGCATTTATTTCTCACGTTTCATCTTCTGTGTGCTGTGGCCTGAGGTGAGTTCCTCAGACCTCCTCAATGTCTGTTGCTCTCGTTACACTTCACACCATACAGAATCCCAGATCATGGGCCACATAAAGCCAGAACAGTTTAAAGCAACATTTAAAAGTTGAAAATCAAGACTGTCAGAGCTACAACAAGAAATATCATGTCCTTCTGTTGCTGGATTCCAGTTAAAGTAGATTTTTCTGTTTTGGTTTGGTTTGACTTGGTTTGGTTTGGTTTGGTTTTTGGTGTGTGTATGGGGGGGGTTATGCTTTCAAATTTGAAAGGTGAAAATGTCAGAATCAAAATATCTTAAGAAACAACCATTTTAAATGCCAAGTTGGAGAGAAACTAGCCAGAGGACTAAAAAAAGGAGGGGGGGGGCTTTGTTTCATTAAGAAAACTACAAGGGGTTCTAAATCTGGATGAGCAACTATTTTAACAAAGCGAAAACTATATACCTCGTTAGAGATAAAACTAACAAACTTCTCAGGCCATAACTACAATTTCCATATGATGATGGGATGAGGGCCAGGGTACAGGCCAAACTGGGCCTCACACACATCCTAGTGGAAAACAGGACCCCTAGAGGAGGAACCCACGATGGTGCTCTTAACAACAATACACTGGGCCACTTGTTTAATGCAGTGACCTCTCAAGGAAATAAAAATGCTTTCCACTTCAGATAACTGATTTTTAAGAATATCGATAACTAAAAACTTGTTACTCAAATAAGTATAATTGGTTTTAAAGACTATGACTTTATTATACACAAATAAGTATAATTGATTTTAAAAACTTGCTGAAGCCAAGAGAATATAGGAATTTCAAATATTTTAATGTTTTGTTGTCATCTCAGTAAAGAAGTGCTGGCTTTATGTGGTTCAAGTCAAAAATCCTTCCAGGTTCCCAGGGTTGGAGGCTGTTTCACTCAGCAACAGTCCTGCCCAAGGCCTGTCAGCAGCAAGACCAGGACCAGGACTGGGACCAAGATGTTACTTTTCCTCATATGCCTTGATAGAACACTTCAGGTCGTAGTTGTCAAAGCAACTGGTCTCTCAATGACAGAACAAACAGGAAAAAAGAAAGCCTTAGTTCAAAAATGTACTAAAGCAGAACAGTAAGTGTGAGAGCACTAAACATGGGTGTGTTTATCAGAGTTCAGCAAACTGGAATTCGCCAATTTATTCATCATTTTATGATGGGCAGGCATTCTTTTTAGCTTTATTGGAATATCAAGCCCATTACCTACTTACTACCAAACAGACACAAAACCAATGAAATAGATTTGAGTAAAACTCTATTTCATCCACGTTAGACAGGTAAAATGATGGATTTAGGAAAAGGCAGGGTCACTTCGAGACCACTTTCATCATTTCAAGCCAACGTACCACTGGATCATGGTACCAGCACAGAAAACAGCACTGCCTGCATTCAAATAAGTCTTTAAAACATGCCATTTTCCTGATGATCAATCTAAAATTTGAGCGAGGTGTATTTTGGGAGAAGGAACTTACCTACCTTATTTATCGGACTTGATATGGTCTTTACTGAGTCCTTCTATTTTAAACAATTTTTCTTTTTCAGGGATTCAGTGACATACTCTGCAAGTTAATCCTTTTTCTCTCTGAAACATCAGAGCTAGTATTCAAAGTTCACAGTAGTATACCCATGTCTACTCTTCTAGGCATCCACCCTGAGCAGTCAGAGTTCACACCTGAGCTGACCACTTAGTGGATATTTTGATTATCATTCCTCTTTGCCTAATGTCAATATCTATGCTCACTCTTACTATTATTAGTGTTCATTGTTGGACCAGAGGCATCTGATAGGAAAGCCACAGAATTTATCTTTGACTGCCTGGATTTTAATCCCAGTACCATCTCTTATTTACCAGTGCGAATAATTTCTGGAAATCAATTTCCTCATCTGTAAAATAGAGTGCTCATTTCAGCAGCACACAAACTAATCTGTAAAATAGAGATAATAATATATGTCATTAATATGTATACACATAATATATATAACACAAAATGCATATTTATTTAATCTATTCAAAAGATTAAATTAATTTATAGAGAGTGCTTTAGCAGTGCTAGTTCATCTTACTCAATTATTGCTAGCTATTATAATTGGCATTTAAAGGTCTTCTAGTTGCCAACTTTCTTCCCATACATTTTCAACATTCTTTGTAATGAATAAAGGGAAGATGTAAGATTAATTTCATAGCCATTATAGATTATATGACATGTACAAAGCAAAATTAACTTTGAGACAACCTGTTTGACTCAGGACAGACTTCATCTCCTGTCTACAGGGAAGGAGAGATAATGTATCAAGTGAGTCAAATACAACTTACAATTTGCTTTCAGGTACTTCAATGCTAAAGGGATTGACTTGCATTTTGTGGTGAAATCCTCTAATCTGTTTATTTAGTTTTTATATAACATAACTCTTTGTAGAAATTTGTGAGTTAGTTCCTTTCTTATTGTGATATATGTCTTCTATGTTAAATGAAGGCATTTATTGAATGTTCATTAAGTAATGGACAATATTATAAATGCTTGATGTATATTAGCTCCTTTAATTATCCTAATAAATCTATGGGTTATAAGTACTATTATTATTCCTATGTTATAGAAGACTGAATTAACTCATAGCAATATTTTTAAATGTACCATAATTACACACCTAACAATATTGGAACTGAAATTTGACCTGAATTATCTAGCCCTTGAGTTCTTGCTATTGAACACTCTAAAATTTCTCTTTGGGATAAGACCACATGTACACTTTGCTAAT
>RJWT010023909.1:0-16654 GCA_004365215.1 Cuniculus paca | reverse complement strand
GGAGGAAGGCAGTGCCAAGTTCCAGCATTCTCCCCTTCCAGTGCCATTTAAAAGGATCATGGAACCAAGGCGCATTTGTGAAGCTGACATTTTAGAGGAATAGGAACACAAAATATTAAGATTTGATCATAATGATTGCTGAATGTTCTTCTCAATCATACTAACTTCACTAAAGGCCTATTAATAGAGGTTATGTTTATCCAGCATATCACGTGCAGCTATCAAGAAAAAGAGCACAGGCATGTTAAAGCCACATGACACAGTTTGAAGAGGTAGATTATGTCAAAATTAAACTCAGAAATGGCAGGGGTGCTGGAATTACCAGAATAGAATTTAAACATCTGTGGTGAATATGGTAAGGTCTCTGATATACAAGATGAATAGTGCACAGAAATGGACAATATAGAGAGGTGTAAATACAAGAAAAGAAACAAATACTAAAAATAAAAACCACTGTGACAGAAATGAAGAATATGTTTGGTGGAATTTTTAATCATCTGGACACAGTTGAAGAAAGAATTTGTGTGAGCAGACACTGGGAGAGCAAGTAACCAGCTCAGTGGGAAGGCAACAGCAGACACTGCTCCCATGCACACTCCAGCAGCCCTCAGGATGCCTCTGCCCCAGGTAACCAGCAAGGGCTGGGACAAACAGAAGCAGGCCCTGCACCCGAGCAACCAGAGGCCACCATTGGATAACCATGCGTGGCACTGGCCAGGAAAACCAAACAGTTACGCTCCAGAGAAATTGTAGATAACTGGGAAGTGCCTGGGACCCCACTACCCACTTGCTTGGAAGAATCCAGGAAAATGTCAAAATGAAGAAGAAAACGCAGTCCCTGGACTCCAACCCAAGCAGAGCAAGTCCAGGAGATAAAAACATGGAAGAGATTGGGCATCACAAACCTGAAGTTTCTGCAGTGATGGCAACTGAAGTAGAGACAACTCCATGAGACTATAAAAGAAATTAGAACAGAAATACTATTTCAGGTAAAAGAAGAAGTGAAAAACATAATAAAAGAATTGCTAAGCATCTCTAAAGAAGATATAGATAAAAAAAACAGAGGAGAATAGGAAAATAAGGGAAACCATGAATGAATAATATAAGAGAGATTTTGGATGCATGAAAAAGACTCAAAGAGCTATCCAGGAGATTAAAATCTCCACTGAAAGCTGGCAAAACCATCTGAAAGAAACTGAAGACAGAAAAAACAGTGGGGGTAGCTTGCCATGAGCTACAGAATGGATAAGAAAGACATGACATTTCTATACAACGGAAACCTACTCAGCTATAAAGAAAGATAACCTCAAGCCTCTTGCAGGTAAATGGATACAACTTGAGATCATGCTTATGGGTGAAATGGTTCAGAGTCACATGAGTGAACATTGTGTTGTCTCCCTAGTATAAAATACTAAAGAAATTAGTGGGATACAAAATGGAAAATGGAGTTTGTGAAGGTGAAAGGGGAGGAGATGTCTATAGGGGGAAGGCAGTGGCCATTGTTGATCTGTTATCCTGTTTTGAAACCCTGTATTGTTTTCATTGATCTGTTTAGCTTGGCTTGATTCTGTTTTGTTATGTTAGATTTTATAATATTTCATGGCATGGACAGCTATTTCAAAAATAACAAAAGGCATTATTGTAGCCATTATCAATTTCCTATGATCTTGTTTCAAAATCCTGTATTACTTTACTTGTTTTCTTTTGATTGATTTTATTATATTTTGCTTTGTTTGATTTTATTATGCATGATGGTATAAGTAGCTACTTTGAAGATAACAAGATGTATTATGGTAGCCACTGTTGTATTCCTATTGTCTCGTTTGAAGTCCTGTGTTGCTTTCATTGTTTTGTTTTGATTGGTTTTATTTTGTCCTCTTTTATTTGATTTCATTATACCTAAGGGTATGGGCAGTTATTTTGAAGCTAACAAGAGTCATTGTGGTAGCCACTATTGATTCTCTTTTATTTTGCTTGAAGTCTTGTATCATGTTCATTGTTTTGTTTTAATTGACTATTCTATTTTGTTTTGTTTGATGTTATTATATCTGATGACATAAACAGCTACTCTGAAGATAACTAAATGCATTATGGTAGCCACTGTCTTATTCCAACTGTCTTGTTTTGAAGTTCTGTATTGCTTTCATTGTTTTGTTTTGATTGGTTTTATTCTGTTCTGTTGTGTTTGATTTTATTGTGCCTGATGGTATGGGAAATTATTTTGAAGATAGCAAGAGACAACATGGTAGCCCTTGTTGGTTTATTTTTATCTTGTTTTGAAGTCTTGTATCACATTCATTGTTTTGTTTGGATTGACTCTAGTCTGCTTTATTTTTTTCAGTTTTATTCTCTTCAAAATAAAAAAAAAAAGTAAGAAAGAATTTGTGAATTTGAGGCTAAAAACTACCAAATGGGTAAGGGCCAGTGGTATAGCTCAGTGACATAAGTGACGGCCTGATAAGCCCAAGGTCCTGAGTTTGATTCCCAGTACCTAAAAATAAAATAAAATAAAGTAAAATAAAATAAAATAATAACTGTAAAAACTACCAAATGTGAAAAGCAAAGAGAAGAAAAGACTGGAAAAATTGAAACAGAATATCTAGATTTTGTGAAAATTACCAGAAGTATAAAATGCATTTATCATAGGTCTTCCAGTAGAAGAAATAGAGAAAAAAATAGAACCAATACTTGAAGCAATAATGACTGAAAATTTCCCCAAATTAATATCAATAACCAAACCACAGATCTGAACACTTCATGGAACATCAAATAGGATAAATACAAAAAGAAAGTACAAAAGAAAACTACATTGGACTAATCATATGCAAACTAAAAAAATCCTAAAAGAAGATAGAGGTAGTGAGGTAATGGGGGTAGTGTGGTAGAAAAAAACACCTTACCTACAGAGGCACAAAACTAGATTTACACCTGAAATATCTCAGAAATCATGCAGAGAGAGAGAGAGAGAGAGAGAGACAGAGAGAGAGAGAGACTGGAGAGAAGCATATAAGCATTGAGAGAGAGACAGAGCAAACATCCACCTAGAATTTTGTACCCTACACAGTTATCATTCACCAATGAAAGACATATAAAGACTTAGGCAGCAAAAATTAAAAGAAATTAATGTTGTCAGTAGACCTAACTTGCCAGAAATTCATAGAAAAATAATGATAAAGTTTAGAATTTCATATGTACATAAACAGAAAAAGAGCATCAGAAAGGAATAATTAGTGGTAAAACAAAAACTTTTATTTCCTTATTCATAATTGAGTTGATAGATTAACTATTTATTGGAAATAATAACATCAAGATGTAAATGCTAAATATAGAACATTTGAATATGAGCTGTAGTTTCAAAATTTTGTTTCTTGATTATAATACATGAACTGTTATTATGAAAGAGAATACCTTAATCTATTTAAGCTGCTATCACAAGGTACCATAAAATAGCTGTCTTTTAAGTAACAGTAATTATTTTTCACCTTTTGGAAGTCTAGGAAATTCAGGATCAAGAAATATGCAGATTCAGTGCTCAGTGTGGAGTGCTTTCTGATTCAAAGAAGGTGCCCCTTTATTGTGTCCTTATATGGTGGTTACTTTTATAAGGACACTGATACCACTCACAAGCTTAGCCTTCAACACCTAGTCAACTCTTTCCCACAGGGCCTCACCTCCAGATACCCTCATGCAGGACCTTCTTTAGGTGCCAGCCCCTAAATCTGGGAGGGGCAGCACAAACATTTCCTCTGTAGCTAACAACATTATGTTTCCACAAAACACTTAACTACCAACGTCAAAGGGTACATTTTCCCATTTTACTCTCCATTATTGAGACACACACAAGCATACATTTACACATTGGGTTTCCAATATCCATTTTCAAACCATCAGAATGTATTGTTGGACAATAACATATCATGCCATGTATAAGGTAAAATCCAGTAATGGTACACCGTTATTTCTCTGTCTCAACATTTGCATTAATATTTTTATATATTTTACCTTTACAACTCTCATCAAATGTACAATTCATTGATTTTTTAAAACTTTTTTAAAATACAAAAGAAAACATTTGATACATATCATCACATCTATCATTGTGCTGACTTTTTATTTGTGAAAATCTGTGTTTCAGTCATGTAGCAGTTTCTCTCAAACTGAAGATTATTCTTTTTTTTTTTTTTTTCCACATGTAGGTCAGTTAGTGGTAACATCCTTTGACTTTTGCTTGCACTAAAAAAAAAAAAAAAAACTTCATAGCTCCTTAACTTGTAAACTATATTTTGGCTTAACAGAAAAAGACTGACATTTCCTTCAGCATGACAAGTCTTTGTATTCCATTTATTCTCGTGAAAGGATAATCACTATTCTTACAGTATTTTCTTATGCAATACTGACTATGTAGGATTGTTGATAAGACTTTTTCTTTTATTCCTTGTTTTCAGCAACTGAATTATAATGCATGTCAGTATAGTTTTCTTCTAAACCCTGCTTGGTATTTACTGAGCTTCTTGGATCTCTGAGATTATAATTGCCTTCAAATTTGTGAGTAAGTGTGACCATTCTTCAAATAATTATCCTGTGCTTAATAACCACTTATGATCCCTCTCATGGCCTTATTTTATCCTGAAACTTCAGTCAAGTACACAATGAAAAACTCAGGTCAGTGGTTTCTATTCAATATTTCCTCAGTATTCTCTGATTCTGGCTCTCTGTCTCTGTCTCTCTGTCTCTGTCTCTCTCTGTATCTCTCTCTCTGTCTCTCTCTGTGTGTGTGTGTCTCTCTCTCTCTGATTTCAGATTATTGTATCCATATTCAGCAATCTATTCTTTAGTACCACTTTGCTTGCTTTTAAGCCCGTTCTTTGAGTTTCCAGAGATTTTTCAGACATTCGACTTTTTAGCTGAAGAAGTTACATTTGCCTATTTTTTTAAAATTTCTTTTTTTTTTTTTGCTCTATGTTTTGCATTGCATTTTTACTGTAGTAATACTAAGGGTTTAAAGTCCTTACTTATAGTGAATTTTTTTCTGCCATTTCGAGATCTGTTTCTATGACGAATTTTTCTTCTCAATATGGTTCACACTTTTTTTAAAATTCTTTTTTTGGTTTAGAACTTGCTGTTTGAATGCCAGACATTATGTTTATGTTTCTGCATGTGAGTGTGATGCTGTTCTTTTAAAGTGTATTTACCTGTCTTTTTCTGATGCTTAATTTACTTTCAAATCATGTTGCTTTTTGCGAAATTTTGTTTTAATCTTACTAGAATGTTTCCAGTACATATTTACTATACTGATAGTTTATTTAATGTTTAAGTTCACTTTATTTTTAATTGACAAATAATAATTGAATATATTTATGGAATGCAGTGATACTTGGATACACATATATATATATATTTTTTTTTTAGTATGATCGAGTCAGTGCAAATAGCATATGGATCATCTCAAATGTTTATAATATCTATGTGGACAACATTTAAAATTCTCTCATGCCCCTGCTTCTGGTACTCAGCACTCTAGTCTCACCTTCTGTGAATTCCATTTTAAAATTCCACATATAAGTGAGATCATGACATATGAGCATTTGTCCTTCTCTGCCTAGTTTCTTTATTATAACACAAGATCCCTTTGGTTGATGCTTGTTGACACAAATGAGAGATTTCCTTGTTTTTTTAAAGGTGGATAGTATGTATTCATTGTGTTTATAAACCACATTTTTAAAAATACATTTATCTGTTGATGATTAGCCATGTGGTGTAATCAAAAACTAAGGTGAATGTTTACATTTAAAATAAATGATTATAGTAGAAGACTTACTGCCACTAATCCCCCTCAAAATATTTTCCCTCACTTTACACACAAGTATCCCTTTGTTCTTACAATTTTCTGAAGAAGTTTTGGAATCTCTTTTTTCTGGGTTCTTTTAGTTGTGCGGTTGTACCTGTGCAGATGTCCTGAACTGATTACATGTGCTTACCGTCAGTATTACAGAAGAACCAGACCCAGAAGTCACCTGCTAACAGCCATGGGGAATCAAAAGGATGAGAACACGCCAAAATATTTGTAGGAGGCTGCCTTTTTGTTGGATGGCACTTGCAGTACTATCGAGTATTTTTGTTTATCTCATAAAAACACTTAAAGTACTTGATATTTAATATGTAGACAAAGACTGAGTATTTCTCATGCCATCATCCAATCTTTGGTGCATAATATTTGGCTTCTGTTTGATATCTCAAGCACAATACACTTCTGATGCACATTAAATAAAACTTCCTCTTTCTGTTCTATTGAATTTTGCTTACTATTACATTTATTCATGAACATAGAACATATTTTTAAAGAGCTTTAGAGGTATTTGCATATCAATTTATTTCAAATAAAAAGCATTTTATTCCAATAAAAAATAAAGAATATACTATTCCCAGCTAGGAACATATGGCTTTTGAAGGTTTTCTATTTCCTGACTGTCATGGGAATTATGCACACTGTATTAATTTTCTCAGTGTTTCGTAGATTCATGTGTGGCATCACTGGCTGTGGAATTCTTAGATACATACAGTTTAACAAACCCTCTTTTTCTTAGTTTAAATTGATTTAGTGGAGTGAGCTTTCAAGTCTCTGAGTAAAGAGTAAGGCAAGAATGAAGAGTGGGGTTGTTAAAGTCCCCAAGTTCTCAAATGCAGTCTCAATCACTATAATTTCTTCTCTTCTAGGTCATTATTATACTTCTTGAAATGTCAGTATCTCTGTGAATTTGAAGTTGTTATCAAAATAATATCTCTCCTTTCACTGCACATGGGCTATAGTGTTACATATATATAATATTTTAGACTTTATCAAATTATCTGGAAACACTACACATCCCTGATGTTCTCAAACCCACGTGCCTGAACGCATTCTGCTTTCTTTTCTCACATACATTATCATTTTATTTTTCTCTATCAGTATCCACTGTAACTTCAGCTAAGACTAAGTATGAATCCTAACTGGTTAGTTTATATTCTTTTACACAAATATGAGAAATTAATAACATAGAGGATATGATAGCTGCCTGAACACTGTTTCTAGTAAAAATATTAATCCCAGAATATGACACTATTTGGAAATTGAGTCTTCATACATGTAATTAGTTAAAGATCTTGGAATAAAAGTATTCAGTACTGAAATCCAGTGATTAGTACTCTTGAAAGACTAGGAAAGGAGAGAGTCATAGAAAGTATCTGTGTTAAAATGAGGTGGACTGGGGTTCTGCAGTCACAAGCTGTTGGAAGAGGTTCCTATTTGCAGTTCTGAGAACATGTAGGAGCCAGGCGACCCTGGAGATACCTCGAACTTCCCTCTTTTTAAGTCACTAAGTTACAGTAATTTCTTATGGACACTCTCAGAAACTAATATAGATTGACTTTCAGAAAGTCTTGAATGATATGCCTCATCTTAACCTGTATAATACTCTACTCTTATTCACTGGTTTGCTTTGTCAATTTCAGTTGCTCAAATCAAAAAGAATTTGCAAAATACAGCATGGTGTAATACAATTTTAAAGAAAAAAACTCATTTACATGAATTTTATTACATTTTATTGCTATAAATCTTCTATTTTGCCAGGAATGTAGCTCATTGGCACAGTGCCTGCTGGCAAGCATGAGGCTGAGTTTGATTCTTGGTACAAAAAAAAAAAAAAGAAAAAAAGTTCTATTTTATTGTTACTTATCTCTGAAGATGTTGACTGTATAGAGCTTACCCTGTGCTTGATTATGTATAGCTTGTTTTGTCTCACAGTGCATGACTGATTGACCCAGTGGCTTTGGCTCCGTGGTGGCAACATTTGTGTATGACAAGGTGATAGAATCTTTCACCTAATGACTGACGGCAAGAAGAAAGGCAGAAAAAAAGAGCAAGGTATCACACTCTCCTTCAGGGGTCAATCAGCTTCAAGTGACCTTAGAGCTTCTCTTTCTCAGCTCTTAAGTTCTGCCAACTTGCATTAGCACCACAAGGCTAGGGATCTGAATTTTAACCTATGGGCCCATAGGGAGCACTTACCTAAACTGTAGCAAAATGTATAGGAAAATACCAGTGATTGTGATTCCAGAGATCCACTCTTGGTCTTGTAATGTATCCCCTATGGATAAAAGCGTACAACTACAAGTCTCTATAATTTTTTTTCAAAAATTTACCTTTGATAGCAAAATGCACAAAGAATATAAATATCCCATAGGTGGAATTAACAAAAACACAATACAATTTCAATTTAAACCACATATTTTGGTGGTAGGTTTTGGAGAAGTGTCTGATATCTGACAGTATCCCCTGCTGAGGTGACTATAGTAAATTGTGAAAATGCTGAAATTACTAGTCAATGACCTTTAATTCTTGTTGTTCTCTCAAATGATTTATGATCAGAACTCTAATACTAGGCAATTTCACAAAAGGATTGTCCTGTGTGTATATTTTATGTGTATGTGAGAGGTTTTTCTATTTTTCTCAGCTCCCTAAGAATATAGAACTCTACAGTTGACCCAGTCAACATTGGAAATTGCTGTATCAAATACCAAATATGTCCTTATATCCACCTGAAAAAAAAATTCAGACACTGGTACAGCTCGTTTTCAGTAGTGAAGTAATCACTATCCAGTAGCATTTTATTACTTAAATGTGAACACCACAAAGAAACAAGAGGTATTTCTTCTAGAAAAGGGTTTTGTGGTGAATCACATGAGGTTAATAAATTTAAACATTTAATTCAGATGTTCTTATAATTTTCTGAGAAAAAATTAGTATGTGTATTTTGAGTTTGCAAGAGCAATTATGCAGTATGTCTCAAAATTATTTGTCCTTTTAACACAGGTTCCTATAATATCCACAGCAACTCAAGTGCAAATGCTCTGGGAATATAGTTTAGGAAATGTATTTGAATGACTTGTGGTTTCATGGACTTTTGGAGTAACAATGACTTGTACTCATACATCATACTGTCTTGCTCTGTCATAATACATACAAAATACTAAGTCTTTTATAATACTTTCTTGGTTCTAGGTGTTATTGTAGACATTTTATTTTCATGAAATTTTTTAGCGTTCTTTAAATCTTGTGATATAAGTAATAATAATAATATGACAATAAAATATATTTAAATCACATGTCCAGTGTAACAGAGCATTAGTTTTAGAGCAGGAATTATGAATTGAGACCAACTGGCTACAGAAGTTGTGGGTTTGGCCTGCAACAATAACTTGTGAGCAAATATTGAAAGTTGGTAAATGTAAGAAGAAACTAAGAGAGTAAATCAGTGCTTCTTAAGTATTTTTGATCATGAACTCATTTGGAAATCCAAGGGAAGCCACAAAATCTATCCTCATAGCAATGTATACAAATATATCCACAAACATGTGGACATGAGATTGAAAATGACTCCAGCAATGGGTGCCAGATCAAGACAAACTTTAAAGTAGATTTATTGTGTAGTAAAAACAGCAGAAATAGTTGAGGTTAAGGTCTGGGAAATACAAACTATCCCAAAACGTTGAATCAGTTGAAATGTTTTCCAGACTGATTTGTTGTTTGTTTTCTCTGTCTCTTTCTTTCTTGCTTGCTTGCTTGCTTGCTTCTTGGACAATTTCTATTCCTTTCTCTGCTCATTTTCCTGAAAATTCTATAGACAACTGATTATCCTTATTTTAAATCAAAATAATCGTTGCTGAGCTGGTGGGATAAGATAGATTTTTGGTATATTCTTTTGCTCTGGTTTGGTTGACTATATGCTTTCATTTTCATTGGGCTCAAGATTTTAATTTCTTCTTATAGGAAAAATGTAAGCTACAATTCTCAGGCATTTTCCAAATCAAAAGAGTAAAACATAATAAAAATAAAATGAAATATTTTTATTTCAATATCTAACCAAGACAGCATCAAAGTGATTCCATAAAATTTTAAATGACTACATTATTGGGAAGACTTGACTATGTCAAAAACATATAATTCATTTATTGAAGAATATTTAATATTGTCAAGATGATGACTGAAACATAGATTACTTGAATGTAGCCTGGCATCATAGGATGACATGAAAACAGGAGGAAGATGGACTTGTTTTCAGAGTCAATTATTCATTCCCTAAATATCCACAAAATAGGTTTTGAATGATGTAAAATTTACAAGAGACAGAAATTATCTCACACTTCTCACTGCATCTTTCCAGAACTCTGCATTCTAATATTTTAACACTAATGCTCCAGATTACCTGGAGCAAATGACTATGATTTCACTTCTCTTTTCTTAATGTGAAAAGGAATACTTTGAACTTTCCCAATGATCTCTTATGATTACCAGTTACATTGAGAGAAAATAGCAACATGCAGACAGTGACTCATTAGGATCTAGCATGATATTCCGTGACTCAATAAATGCCTGCTGAATGATGGCATAAATGAGGGAATAAGTCATTGACATGAGAGTTGAAAGGTGTAAAAAAATGTTAAAGCAGGTACTAGTGCCTGATACAGAGCAATTGCTCAAAGTATATCCCTCTATCACTTCTTCTTTCTGAACAGATCCTTAGCACCCAGGAAATCTCAAGTTAACAATAGGAATTCATGTGCATGACAGTTACTAACTTGAGAGTCATGAACACCCCCAATAAAAGATACATTTTTCTGAATATCTCCTCAGAGCTTGGTGTGTTCCTTTGTGCAGTGCTCACATTACATGTTTATATATGTGAAGAAACAGTAACTTATCAAGTCTCTATAAAGAGCCTTGCTTTGAATGCCATGAGAGCTTACAGTGCAGGCAAAAACAAGCTCTTCTCACAAGAATAACATTTTAGAGGAGACAAAACAGTCTTAGTTCTCAAAAATACTACCCCAAGAAAAATATAACCAAATAAGGCTTTATGTCAAAAGGGATATGAACAACTTATATTTCTGGAACTAGGTAGACTCAGTTTGAAGCACTTAATGGCAACATTTTTTTTCTCTCCCATTAAGTACAATATTTATTGAGAAATTGAAATGATGAAAAATGTTTTACCCATGATGCTTTATTTCATACCCACAATAATAATATAGGCAACAACATAACTGAAGGCTATCAGCCCCCCACACACACACTCACTGTACAATCACTCTACTTATTCACCAGAAACTGGCCAATGCCTCAAGACAAACCCTGGGCCCCACCTCAGCATCTACCACACTGTGATCCAAATAAGGGAAACAAAGGACCCCAAACCTACCTGGGAAAATTTCCAAAGATTCCAAACCAAGGCACATACACACTCGATCTCTCTGCGTGCCCTAGAGTAATATTTCTTCTCTTGAACCTCGTTGAAAAGTTCATGCATGTAGATGGCATGTTAGCTATGCTATTACATTAGAGTAAATTATGGAAAAGGACATCTGCAATAGATGCAATGGACAGGAATCAGCACCATGTCAATCATGCTGTCAATCATGTTCTGGAGGACATCAATGGAAGGGGCCTTAAAGGAGGTGGGACTTTTAAAGGACTACCTCATGCACCCTAGATGCATGTCATTTTTTCTTTGGACAGTTTGCTCATTCTCAGTACTTTCCCCTTTAGTAAACTTGCCTTTTTTTTTTTTTGTCATCCTTTGCTACATCCAATTCTTTGTATCACAGGAGAAACTGAAAATCATCCCTGGACCTCATAACTCAAGGTGTCAGTGATGCTGAGTATGAATTAATAATTTTATAGGTCATCAAATTTAAAACTGAGCAAGGTTAAATAATTTTCTTAAAATCACTCACTTCAAAATAAGGAGGCCAAAATTTTTCCTTCAACTCTCAAACCACAGCACAGTCATCAGCATTGAGAAAAATCTCAGAAATGCAAATCAACTGTTTTCAGTTAAATACAAGTGAAAATCTGCCTGAGACTGAATTGCACATTAAGAAATAGATTGTTCTCCAAACTGGAATCTGCAAGTAGGGGCGGTCTGTAGGGCTGATTGAGAAAATAGCTCAACGATGTCATCAAGAGCCTAATGTCTTCCTCTGTGCAGTCGCCCAAGGTATTGCTCCTTATTTTGTATTTTAGAGCAGTTTCAGGCACACACAAAGATTGAGAGGAACATACAGAAATTTTCCATATATCTCTGCCCTCACATACCCATCGCACCCTCTATTATAAATATGGTATGTTTAAGATGATCAATGAACCTGCATTGACACATCATTATCATTGAGTCAATTACTTCTGTTAGGGTTCACTCTCCATGTTGTGAACTCTATGGATGTAGCAAGCATAATGACACCTATCCACTGTTAGAGTTCCATACAAAGTGTTTTCACTGCTCCAGAAGCTTCCTTCAACCCACGAATTCACCCCCAATCTCTAGTACTAAGCTTCTGTTGGCTCCACAGTTTTGCCTTAGCTGGAAAGGCATAGGTTGAAAACATGGAATATTTTTTTAATTGGATTCTTTCACTCTGTAGCATGCATTTATCATTCTCCATATCTTTTCAAGGTGCATTTATTTTCAGCACTGAATGATAATTCATTATCTTCACATACCACATTTTATTTACCATTTACTTTATCATGAGCTTTTTGTTTTTTTCTCCAAATTTGGGCAAATATAAATAAAGTTTCCTTAAACTTCAATGTGCAAATTCTGTGTAGGAATTAGTATTTTTTCATTTGGGCAGATAAAGAGGAGCCCAATTGCTGTGTCTTGTTTTACAAGTAAGTGTCATTTTGTAAGGACCCACCCAACTATCTTGAAAATTGGCAGTGCCATTTTGCATTCTCATCAACAGCGACTGAGAATTGCTATTGTCTCACACTCTTACCATCATCTGGGGGCGTCTAAGTATTTAGTACTTAAGTATCTACTGGCATCTTGTTGTTGCTTCCTTGACGGTATAGGATATGGGGCATCTTTTCTTATGCTGATTTGAATGTGTTTATCTTTGGTGGTGAGGTATCTTTTAAACTCTTTAGCCTACTTATTTGAATTGCTTGTTTTCTAACTGTTCAGTTTTAAGTTAGTTGTATATTTTGCATAATAGTTCTTAAGCAAAAGTGTCCTTTGCATACATTTTCTCAGTTTGGGCATTTCTTTTTCATGCTTTTGACATTGTCTTACTCAGAAAAAACTTTCATAATTTTAATAAAGTCCAATTTATCAATTATTTCTTTTATGGATTTTTGTCATGGCATTTCATCCAAAAAGATCTTCCCACACCAAAGATCGAATAGAATTTCACTATTATTCCTTAAGAATTTTATAGCTTTACATTTTAGATTTAGATTCTATGAGTACATTGGGTTAATTTTTGTGAAAGTTTTAATGCTTTGCCAGAATCTTTTAGGCTCTGTGGATATCCAGCAGTTGTAGCACTATTGGTTGAAAAGACTATCTTGGCTATGTTTTATTGGTTTTGCTGTTTTATGAAAGATCAGCTTGTCATATACATGGGGCTTATCTATGGACTCTTTATTTTTTCTTCTATGCATTTATTCTTTTTTTTTTTGGCAGCACTGGGGATCAAACTTCTGACTTTGTGCTTGCCAGGCAGGCACGTAAGCCACTGAGCTAAATCCCTGGCCCTTATGCATTTATTCTTTCACCAGTACCGCACTGTCTGTGGTACTGAATTTTTTTCCTTTTAATCTTTGTATTTGCAAGATTGTTGACAGTAGTAATCAATGCTTAGAGTTGGCAATGGAAGAGACAATATTTCTGAAACTATTTAATAAAAGCCTTCATTCCCCCATTGTTTGAGTCACTATTGAACAAATTCTTATGGCAGAGGACACACTGGTGAATAACTGTGCTGGTTTCAGAAACCTGAACTAATCACTGGAAAAGCAGATGAAGAAGTCTTTCATTTCAACTGGCCCATCAAGAATCTAAACAAATCTAGATCTCTTCCCCAAATCAATAAATTATGAATTTAATCATGAGTTTTGGAAAAGGGATAAAATGATAAGTTTAAGATACTAATGAAAAACAGAGTAAGTCTGAACAAAGAAGACTGAAATTTTAGATAGAAATTGGAAAGAGAGTGTGAGTATATTACAAGATAAATATCCTAAATAAAAAATCTGAAACTTTTACTGTTTCCAAATTGGACAATCTTGAGCATTGACATGAGGGCCAAAAACTTTCAAATTTTGGAGCATTTTGACTTAAAAGTATTATGTTATGGATGGTTAGCCAGTAAAATCTACTATCAAACACGTCCATAGCAAAGCAGTTACTAAATATGAAACACTTCCAGTCCCAAGCTTTTAGGATAAGGGATATCCATTCTATATTTCATTTATTCCATCCTAAAAAGTAGTATTTCTCCTGGATTACTTGTAACAGTATGACTTGTCTAAATTACTTTCCTTGGTGCTGAGACAAAACACCTGACACCCAAAGTTAAAAGAAAAAAGGTTGATTTCAGATCACAGTTTGTAGAGATTTCATTCCATAATCAGCTGGCTCCAAGGCAGGTTGGCTTGGCAGAGGGGCATCACAGAGCAGAATAGTTCATGGTGCCCACAAAACAGCAAAAGCAGCAAGAAGGGGAGACAAAACACTTTCTGCTCCTTAAATCTTATGCAGGCTGCCAGCCCTAGACCGGGTGTGACATTCATACGCCCTTAATCCTAGCCAGGACTATGCAAACCAATCAGTGGACTGACTTACTAATCATACACTTTAATCCCAGCATCATGCACTCCAGATTCAGTCACCTCTGAAAAAGCCCTGTGAATGCATGAGGCTTAGGGGAACATCCAGACACAAGCCATAACAAGGCATTCTCCAGAAAATGGATAAGCTGAATCTCATAGTGACATAGATTCAGAGAACTTGCATAGCCCCATCCTAGCTTCGTTAATTTAGACAAATAAAAACCTATTGCCCAGTCAGTTTCCTCATCTATATAATGATAATGATAATATGAATGGTTTTGCACTGTTGTTAAAAAGATTAAATTAGCTTATGCAGTTAATGCCCAATTGAATGTCTGACATTTGTAAACTCAGTGAATGGTAGATTTTCATTTGGTTTAGATCAATCAACTTTCAGACCTTGTAAAATTTCATGCAATTTTTTTCTCCGAAGTCACCTATCTGCTTGCTATTTCTAGTTGATATTTTCCCTAAATTACTCTTACTTAGTGTCATTGTTCCTATCTGGGAAGAATTAAGAGTGGAGTGAGAGGAACAAGGATAAACAACCAGTTGTTTTGGCATTCTCATGAATAGACTTTCATCTTTGATTTGCTATCCTGGCCCAGGCCTTTGTTTATTTGCATAAAGACAAAAATAAAAGCTATGGAGGGTTGCATGCCATGCAATCAGAGGAAACTTGGCATAGCTTTGAAACTTTATGATCAAAGCACTTGGGATGCATCTTAAGGATGCCCAAGAATCTTTGGTTTTGGGAAGAACCTAATGACGGGTTACTTGGGATGTTACAGGGTTTTAATTTAAAGGCACAATATAGCAAGCACTAAAGAAAAATCCAACATGACACTTTCAAAGGCACCTGATCATTCTCATTTATCATCACATGAAGCTATTACCACTATTGATCATCAAACTTAATCAGCTTCACTTCTGTAGTACAGAGCTGGGTCACTTAGCAGTAACATTTGGAGAGAACTTTTGGAATCACAGGTATCTAAGTTTTTTTGCTTTCATCATGTCTTATCATTGTATGCAGTATTGTTCACATCTATAACATTCCACTTTCTCTTCTGAGAAATTGGTAGAGTAGTACAGATCTCAGTGGTTTGGAAAGCATTAATTGTATGTAAAGCACTTAGGGCACATAGTAGGCACTCAATAATCACATACTTTAGCCTTCACTTACCTATCTGTTCATGTATATCACTTGATAAAAAGATAAAAGAAACAAGGCAGAAAAAAAATCCCTTACATCTGCCTTAGTACATGCTTATGTAGAGTCAACTTCATGAAGAAAAAACACAAATGGAAAGACAGAAACAGAAAATGGAGACAGATATATAAAAGTGCAAAACCTAAATATCTGCATTATCTAAAGAAGGGCTAGTTCTGCATTTGTCTGTAAGCTTCTAGTATAAAAGTAAAAAAAAATAAAAAAGATGAAACATGCTTTGTACAATTCACAGAGGGCATCGCATAAAATAAAATCTTTGGTAAAAAAAAAACCTTCATTTAATGCTCAGGCTCTTATTTGTGAGGTAGCTGGGGAGTCATGGGGAATAGTTGGCTGCTTTCTCAAATGATGGCCCAGCAGTCTCTCTACACAGCTCTGTTTCTGGGTCCCAGTGCCCCTATTCCGACCTATCTTGTGACAGTCGTTTTGGTTTCCTTATACGCTGTGCACTATGAGGAAACTAGACCAGTATTAGTCAGCTTCCAGCACAGCACCCTGAGTTTATTACTACCCTGGGAATTCACTGACTTATGAAAATAGTTTTCACTGATACATGCAGAACCCTGGATATTGGATGCAACTGTTCTTGATCTGTCCTGGCCCCAGGCTGGGAAGAGGCACTTGTCTTGGTGCCACCAGTTTTAAGGGCTAAAGAACTGGAGAGATGTCTGAAGCATAGTAGTCTTAAAGAGTCCCTTCAGAACTATCCTCTCCTCTGACAGGTCATGTGTTCACCTGATCCTCATGGGCCAGAGTGTGGGGAAGAGTGG
>RJWT010023908.1:6144-16761 GCA_004365215.1 Cuniculus paca | reverse complement strand
TTTCCCAATATGTATTGTGCATTTTGGATCCCACTAACACCTTTAGTTTGTTATGCTATGGAGACAACACAAAATTCACCCTTGTGACTCTGATCCATTACGTCCATGAGCACTATTACCAGTTGCCTCTATCTACCTACAAGAGCCTTGAGGTTATCTTCCTTTATAGCTGAGTAGGTTTCCACCACATGAAATACCATGTCTTTCTTATCCATTCTGCAATTAGTGGGCAGGCTACCCCTATTTTTTTTTCTGGCTCCCTGTCACATAGGGCATTGTTCTCTCTCCTTTGACTTTCAGACTATGAATTTTCTTTCTAGCTAAATGTATTTCTTGCATAGAGCATATTGATGGATCTTGTCTCCTGACCCGCTCTGCCTGTGTTTCTTTCTATTGGTGCCTTGAGGCCTCTTGCACTGCAGTGTCTCTGCCCTGCTATTTTCCTGCCTAAAATGGCAGTTTGTCTTTCTCCATGCTGAGCCAAGGAGTGACCAAAGGATTGTGTTTAAGGCACAGAGAGTAACATTTCTAGCTTGCACCATGGTGGCCCTAAAGTTTAGTTGATTGTACTTATGGCACCACCTCCACGCTTTGGATGATTGAATATGAAAATGATAACACTTTTCTTTTATTCCAGGGGAATTGATCCCTATGACAAACCAAATACCATCTATATTGAGCGGCATGAACCCTCTGGCTACTCCACAGTTTTCAGAAGTACAGACTTCTTCCAGTCCCGGGAAAATCAGGAAGTCATCCTTGAAGAAGTGAGAGACTTTCAGCTTCGGGACAAGTACATGTTTGCTACAAAGGTGGTGGTAAGTAGAACACATGAAAGAACACACTAAACTGCTTGCGAATTTCTTTCATGAGGTTTGGTATTCTGTGGCTGATAGGTGATAGCAGAATTCAAATTACTTGATTCTGGGCATGGGTGAACATTTCCAAAGAACTTGGAAGGTGCTGAGTTTGGAGGAGTGGAGAAGCCTGGGACTAGCACTCAGAGTGTCTCCTGGTACCCAAGCCTCCTTGACAGCACAGGAAGGGGCTGGGGGTATAGCTTAGTAGTAGAATGTTTGCATGGCATATGTGAGGTGCTGGGTTCTATCCCTAGTGCTGCAAAAGCAAACACACACCAGAGAGGAGAGTTGGGGCTCAGTGTTTTTTTTTTGTTTTATTTTTAAATCCTACCGACTGATTTTCTTTAAATTTAGACCAATTTCTTCGAGATTTTTTGGACACATTAATTTATATGGCTAATAGGATGTGTAGTCATTGGCTAGTGGGAGTTAACGCTCTAAGAAAAGCAGTAATGAAGCTTCCAGCTGTCAGTAAGTAGCTTAGCTCTCAGCCTTTGGGAAAATCTTCCCCTTCATTTGATGTGTTGGAGCCAGATGCTGAAATGGAGGGTTTTGCTCATTTCAAACCAGAGTTGATTGTTTAACAGGAGTTGCTGTGCAACTGCATCAAGTTCAGTCCTTATTGCCCTGGTGTAAAGGAAGGAAACCAGGCTCTACCAAGAGCATTTTGGTTCAGTGTTCTTGGGGCTGCAGGTAATGACCATTTCCTCAACTCAGGCTCTGTTAAAGGTCTCTGGTAATCTTAGGGACTGAACTTAGGTATAGTGCTTTCCTCCAGGTGTTGGAATTACAGGTTTGTGCCACTGCCCTCAACTCATGGCTTCTCCTTTATTTCTGTAATTGGTAGCAGGCTAAGGAAAAGTACTGTAGATCAGCCTTTTTGATAGGATGTTAGGGTCCAGAGAGGAACTCTCCAGCAAGGAAAGCATAGAAGAAGGTCAGAATGAAAAGCAATGAATAGCTAGAGGCAAGAGGCATGCCACATTATGTGTCTTGCAGAATATTTTTTAAACCATTAAACTGCAGCAATTTTTCTTCTGTCAGGTGTTTGCAATGACTCTCAGTCACCTGGCTGTCTTTGTCTTATGCACATACACATACACATACACACATAGAACAGCCCAAGGACACAAGCATGCTTAAATTGCCTTGGGCAGGATGGAGTGATAAGAACACATAGGCAGAAATCAAGCTGGAGCACTGGTGTCTCATCACCTTATGTTGGGCAATCCTAAGTTTCAGTGTAGCTTTGAAACCTTGTGTTTAAGTTCTCCGTGGTCATAGGCCTTTCCTATTTTGAGTTTCTTGGCCTAGAGTTACTGTATGGTTCTAATTTCTTATTTCTAAAACACAGCAGCTGACCCCCTGGTTGGCCTTCCTTTTTGACCTTCTTTGGGCCAGGTAGATGTCTGCTGCTCGTTTCTCCTACCCCATTATTCCTAGATCTCACACTCATGGGTTTAAATTGTATCCCCGTTGGAGCATTCTGTGTCCTCCCTTCCAGTCTAACAGCTTGTTAGAGTCCTTCAGTGAGGTTGCATAACTCCTTTTTTGCTGATATGAGGGGACATATCTGTTTTGATTGTCGCTGATCCAGTACTCGAGGTCATACACAATATTTGGTACATAGCAGGTGTGCAGTAGAGTTGAATGTGTGCCATCTTTTAAAAACTAACTTAAAAAGCATGTACTGTAGATTTTTTTTTTAATTTGGTGAGGGAATGTTACATTACTGGTACTATATAGTCAACTGTCAACTCTCTATATGTCAACTCTCTACTTATCTGCTATTGGTAGGAAGGCTGGAGTTATGTATTGGCTTCCCCCTCCTGCACATGGCCAGGCTTCCAAGTTCCAAGATCAGTGGTTCCAAGTTTAATGTGCTAGGCCACCCATTGAGCATGTTTCCCAGTGGTCCTAGGAGCATCTGTAGCAGCATTATGCAGGGATAGTTGTTACAAATGCAGGTTGCAGGGCCCAAATGCACTTTTCCTCTGAACATCCTGAGGGTGCCGTAGGGGAACCAGTGAAGTCTAGCAAACTGCTCTGATGGCTTTACCTAATAGTCAGTGATACGGTCAACAGAACATTTCTCAAAGGATGAATTGATGAGAGAAGAAATGCAGCTGGCAGTGGGTGATAATGCAGCATTTTTCTTTTTATTACATTACACTACTAAACCACAAGGATATACAGAGTTGACCTTGATTGGTTAATGCTTCCAGTAGGAGTGTTGAAGCCTCCAAGTGTAGCTGTTAATCTGATCTACTTAACTTTAGGGCTGCCTCAGTGTGGGGAATTCCAGCTGGCTTGAATGTTAGATGGGTTCACATCGAGTTTAGAAAATCAAGGAACCAATTTGAAAATCAAAGGTAGTTGGTTTTAGGTTATTAACTCTTTGCTTCCTTTCAGTGCTACAAATGATTTTAATCTTTTTCAAGTTACTTTTTCAGTTCATGTGAAGTCAGCCACCAGGGCTCTAGGGCTGGAGCCGATGCCCAGGTCTTTAGAACTTAACAGTGCTGTTAGCCTGACTCCGACTTTATATGTGCATTGCATTTGATATACTTTAGTTTTCTTATCCCAAATTTAATTTTCGGTCCTTCCTTTTTGACATTAAGTTCACTTATTTGTCTTAATAGATGATATCAAAATGATAGGGCCATTAAAGAAGCAATGAGGTAACTATGATCTGTTAATGTGCTAATGATATATTACTGTTAAGTTTTTTTCTGGCAAATAACATTTGCCCAAAAGTTTAAGCTTGGTGTGGGTTAGCTACTCCCTTCAACTTCACTATCAGGTAACTGTGCAAGCCAGGCTCAGGCATTTCTTGCACAAATGTGTATTAGTAAGCAAGGACATGATCAGTGGGCTTGCTGAAGTGTCTTCTGTGTCCTTACAGAGGATGCTGCACCCCACACTTTGCATGATACAGACACCATGTTCTAGAAGAAGCACTGACAGACGCTGGGCCATCACCTGCTTTTGCTTATGTGTGATCTCTGGCTGCTTTCGTGCCACAGTAGAACTAAACCAGCTGCAAAGAGGCAGTGTAGCCACTAAGGCATAAAACATCTACTTTGTGCACCTTTACAGATAAAGTTTGCTGACCCCTATTATCTGTTACCCTTTCAGCTGGCATGGGATAACCAGAACTGCGAGGTTTTGGCAAATCTGAGGCACGATACCGAACAGTTCAGGTCACAGGCCTCCCTAAATGGTTGCACTCTGCTAATTTCAGGTGGAGTCTTCAGAATGTTAAGGCCATTACAGTATCTCCAATGCCACTTATCTCTTGGTGAGAGCCCATTTGTATTTTTGTGATTCTAACTAATCACTAATTTGACCACTGCAAATCCATTTCCAAATCTTTGTTATGCTAATTTAAAGTCTCTAATGTTGCTCAGAGTTAACAGAAAAACTCAGGGTTGTGGGCTTTAAGGTGAGAAGTTTGTTGGCCAAAACTAGGGTATGAATTTTAGGGTAACTGGTCAAAACCAAACTATTGACAAATTATTTTAATTAGGATATTACGTAAATGTATGCAAATGTAAAGTCAGGAATAAGCAGTAAAACCCAAATATTTACATATTACAGTTATAGTATCCTTTGAGCTAGAGTTAATACTAATATGTTAACACTTAGTTTATGTGTATTTTATATATCATAAAAATTTACTTTTTTTGTGGTAGTGAACATTGAACCCAGGGCCTTTGTAAAGAGCACCCAGCTCTTTTTAAAATATTCATTTTGAGACAGGGTCTTGCTAAATTGCCCAACCTGGGCTTGAACTCGGGAACCTCTACCCTCCGCCTCCCAGAGTGCTGGGTTTACAGATGTGCACCAGCATACCTGGCTTTCTAAACATTTGCCCTTGTCAAGGTTGTAACTCACTAGCTTTTAGTAGATTCCCAAGGCTGTACAATAGTCACTACTGCCTAATTCTAAATATTTTCATCACCCCTCTAAGAAACTGCATATCCTTTGGTATTCGTTTCCTTCTTCCAGCCACTGATAACCAGTACTCTACTTTCTGTTTGGGTATTTTATATAAAGGGAACCATATAATACATGAACTTTTATGACTTTTAAAAACAGTATCATGCTTTCTCTTTTCATCCAGGTTGTAGCATGCATCATTATTTCAAGCTTTTTCTTTTTTCTTTTTCTTTCTTCTTTTTTTTTTTTTTTTCCCCTAGACAGAGTCTTGTGATGTAGTAAGTTCTCCTGCTTCAGTCACACCAGTGCTGGGATTATGGAGGTGTACTACCATACCTGGCTCACATCAATCATTTTAAATGACCGAATAGTATTTTCTTGTAAGGCTAACACATTTTATTTTTCTGTCCATTAGTTGGTGGTGCTTTGGGTTGTCTTTACTTTTTGGCTCTTCTGAGTAGTGCTACTGTGAACATTTAGATGCAGTTTGTGTGGGGGACATTTTTTTAGTTTCTATTGGGCACATACTTAGAAGTGGAATTTCTGGACCATATGGTAATTCTTTGTTTAACTTCATGAGAAACTGTCGAATTGTTTTCTAAAGTGACCGTACCAGTTTATGTTCCCACTAGCAATGTATTAAGCTTGCAATTTCTTTATACTCTTCCAACATTTATTTCAGTCTTTTGATTATAGTGGTTTTGATTTGTAATTTGTTATGGCTAATGATGTTGAACATCTTTTCATGTGCCTATTGACCATTTATTTCTCTTGCTTGAACAGATGCCTATTCAAATCCTTTGTCTATTTTTAGGTTTTTAAAGTCTTTTTCATCATCGGCTTCTGTATTTAATCTGTATTATACATATAAGATATGATTTTCCAATTTTTTTCTGCTACTCTATGATCTTTTCACTTTCTTCTTATTATTCTTTTCTGCACAAAAATTTTAAAGTTTTATGAAGTCCAATTATCCATAATTTCTTTTGTTGTTTGTGCTATTGTTGTCTTATCTAAGGAGCTATAACTTATAATTTCTTTTGTTGCTTGTTCTATTGGTGTCTTATCTTAGAAGCTATAACATAATCCAAGGTCAAAGATTTCCTTAATAGTTTTATAGTTTTAGTTCTCATAGGCCTATGATTCATTTTCAGTTAACTTTTATACATGATGTAAAGTAGATGTTTACTTTGATTATTTTTAGAGTGGATAACCAGTTGTCCCAACACCCTTTATTTAATGGACTATATTTTCCCCTTTGAATTGTCTGGGCATCTTTGTTGAAAATTAATTGTCCATAAATCTAAGTATTTATTTTTGGACTCCATAATCGATTCTGTTCATCAGTATGTCTCTCCTTATGCAGTATGATGTCATCTTGATTACTGTAGCATTCTGAGATTTTAATTTGGAGACTTTTAAAATTTTGTTCTTTTTTAAGGTAATGTTGGCTCTTCTGGTTTCCTTGTATTTCCATATGTATTTTAAGATCAGCTTGTCCATTTTTGCAAAAAAAGGCTGAAAGAATTTTGATAGGGATAATGTTGATTCTGAAGACCAATTTGTCTTTGTGGACATAGGGTATCTGTCTATTAAGTCTGTCTTTTATTTCTTTCAGTTTATAAGTCTTGGACTTCCTCTGTTAAATTTTTCCAGAAGTATTTGATTCCACGATAAATAATTCTTTAATTTTTTTCTTAATTAGGTCTCTTAAGCTTTTTTTTTTTTTCTTTTTTCTGTGGTGCTGCAGGTTGAACCCAAGGACTTGCACATACCTGCTAGGCAAACTGAGTTGTACTGTCTGCCCAGCTCTTTTTTTAAAATTCATTTTCTCTTTTTCCCTCACACTGAATCATCACAATTGACAATTCTTAAAATTTACTGCTGCTTTTTTCTTGTTAGCTCAGATGTTCTGTTAAAACGCTAGTGAACTTTTTTCATGAGTTGTAGTTTTCAGCTTCAAAATTTCTATTCTTTTATAATTTCCTTATAATATTCTCTCTTTAATAAGTCCTTGTTTTCATACTTTAATTTTTTAACATAGGTCCTTTAGTTCTTTGAACATACTTATCATAGCTGATTTACATTTTTATTTACTAAGTCTGGTGTGCGCTTTCTCACTGCTTCTGTTCAGTGCTCTTCCTTTCTTGAGCATGGCCTGCCTGTTCTTTGCTGTTTACTTCCTTGTCCTGTAGGGTTTTAAAAAAATTAGATATTTAAAATTGTGTGGCATTACCTTATATCAAAATTCCCACTCCCTGGGCTTCTGTTTTTCTCTTTGTTATTGTTTTTTTGCTCAGCAAATTTCCTATGCTGCTGCTGTTAGTCAGCTTTTAGTCTGACCAAATACCTGAGAGAAACAATTTAAAGGAGGAAAAGTTTCTTTTGGCTCATGGTTTCTGAGATTTCAGTCCATGGTCAGCTGGCTCCATTGCTTTTAGGCCTGTGGTGAAAATAATTTGCTCATGTTATCAAGCCCAGAAGCAAAGAGAGAAAATGCACATACTGGTGGGTTTCCTCCTTCCATTTCCATTCTGTTCTGGGTCACAGCCTATTGGATGATGCTGTCCACATTCAAGGTGGGAATCTTGCCTGTTTTCTGTCTCATGTGTCAGTCATCTCTGGAAACATTCTCACAGACATTCTCAGAAGCATACGATACTAATTTTCTAGGTGTTTCTTAAGCCAAAATAGTTGGCAATCAAGATCAACCATCACAGCTTCTATTCTTTATTGTGTATGTTACAAATCAGCCTGGCATTCTTTTGTTCAATTTGGGACAGAAATCACAAAAAGGCAAAATACAGCTTTTTGATTGCACCAGCTCATTTTGATGTTACCAGATATCTTTTGTTCAATCAAGATAGAAATCATGAAAAGGCAAGCAATACAAGCCAAATGAGGCTTCACTGGGGCTCTTGCTTGAGCACAACAGAGACAGTGCACAGGTTAGAGCTCCAAGGACTCAACAAGTAAAGCTTACAGACAAAAGCAGCGGACTTGTGCAAGTGCGCAGTTGTTGCATGTGATCTCAGAATTTTCTGCACATGTCTTGTCTTTTTTTTTTTTTTTTGCTTTTGACACTAAGGTTTGCACTTGACACGGCAATGTGTGATTGGCTCACAAAAGATGGTGGAGGCATGCTGCCTGTAGTCCCAGTACTCTGGAAGGCTGAGACAGGAGGCTTGCAAGTTTAAACCCAGCCTGGGCAACTGTTTCAAAATAAAAAGTAGAAAAAAGAAAAAGGTCTGGGGATGTAGATCAATACAAAGGCCCTAGATTCAGTCTCTGGTAACACACACACACACACACACACACACACACACACACACACACTATAGTGGTACTGACTCCAAGAAAGTCAAATGTAGGTCAAGCTCAGGGATATTGCAAATGAAGGGGTTGCTGGAAAGCTTGGAGGAGGAATCAGCAGCTCCTTTGCTTTCTGCAGGAGACCTTGGCAGGGGAATTTGCGCCTTTCATGCTCCATCTCCTGTATAGCTTCTGAAGTGTTGGATAATTTAGGGTAGGGGTTAGCTAACGACTTGACAGGGATTGCCTTAAGTGCTTTGAACCGGTAAGCCTCAACCCTTCCTGATAGCCTCAAGGTGTATTGGGATAAACCTTCCTTGCTTGGGCAGGCAATTTACACAATTGCCCTAGCCTTCACTTCCTGTTGGGACAGAGCCTCAGGGTTGGCTGGAGGTGAGAAATTACATATTCATGGATCTTATGTGACATAGTTGATAGATTCACAGGAATCTTCCAGAGTTTACCAAACATCTTCCTGGTTTTTCCTTTTAGGGTTAGTCTCCAGTGAGCCCCACCTGCTAGTGGTGGCTCTGGCAAATGTGAGGATAGATATTTGCTAGCTGTCAGTCATGGGTTACTGTTTTTCTGAACACCCTGCCTGGTTGTGGGACTATTTCTACAGTGAGTTACATTGTATAAAGATAAGAGAATGCAGTTCTGTGAGCCACCAGAGAGGTGAAAGAGGGACATTTTTTTGACTACAGAAGTTTTTGGGAGCTCCAACCCTGTTCTGTCCTCTCCGGTAATGAGGTTGCTGGTTTCCACAGCTATTGTGGCTGTGAGGCTGTGCGTCTCCAAGGCTACCACCAAGCTGGAGAGAGGGGATGGGATTAGGCCAAGTGGAAAATTCGCTAAGGTAGCTCTTGCCAAGAATTCGCCATTGTTCTTGAATAAAATGCTTCTTGGATTTTTGCAAACTTTTATTTAATTTTCAGAATTCTAAAAAAGTTGATTTTGAGAATTTGTCCATTTTTCTTACTTTTTTCAAATGTGTCAGTGAATATTTAACATCCCTTTCTCTGCCATTTGAGATAGGCTTCCAATTAATATTAACCTTGTGAACTTGATTATGAACCTTTTCCTGCCTACACAAAAGAACACTTAATAATAATATGACCTCTCATATGCCCTCATCCAGCTTTAATATTACCTGCCTTTGCCAGTGTCTCTTTAGTTACTACTTATTTCTTCTCTAGAATATTTTAAAACAAATCCTAGATTTCATGTTTTCTTTTCTTTTTTTTTTTTAGTTGAGATGAGGTCTCACTATGTTGCCCAGGCAAATTGTGAAATTCTGAGTTCAAAGAATCCTCTGGCCTCCCCCTCCTGAGTGGCTGGGACTACAGGCATATTCCACTGCACTTGGCTTTTAATTTTATTTATGGTGTTCAGTATAAACAACATAAATGTGAATGATGTTTTGCTGAAACTGAGATATTGTTTCAAAGGAGAATGTAACACTGAGTGCCACAACCAAGGCTCAGGTGCTTCTGAATTATTGCTCCTGTGCCACCATCTGCGTGGAGAGGCCTCATACTTCTATCAGTTATCTCCAGAGGCACCACTACGAGATTTTCAGTTGAGTAGTTCACTGCAGTATCCTTTGGTCTTCATTTGAGAATATGTCATTTATTTATTTCTTTTTCTCCATCTCATTCTTTTTGCTCTCAATTTAATTTCAAACTTAACTTAAAATGAAGAGTATGTATGTACTTGTATGAATTTTTTTAATGTTCGGAACTGAAAACACACAATTAAAAAAAATCTTATCAAGTCTCACAGACCCTATAAGATTGACCTAAATTAACATATTTAAATAACTCCTGGTTCTTGGTGAAGGAATGCATGGTGGTGCCGTGGATGTTTATTAAAAATAAGAGTAGTCTCAGGCGTTCTTCTAAGACTACATTCTATAAAGTGTTACGAGATTCTGAGAAAAGGTAATATGTACATATGTGCTCTTTGAAGAGTACTTCTGAAAACAGCCTAAAGGTGTATCTATAACTCTTAAATGGAAAGATGACTAAGATACACTGTTAATGAGAATAAGTTGAATTGTAAGATACATAATTCATTGAAAAAGTTACACATCAGTGTTTATATCATGACTTGATTTGTGTGTGAAAGATTAAATCACTTGGATCACGTCCCCTCCCACCCCCAGGAACAGAACCCAGGGTTGTTCTACCACTAAGCTACATCCTCTGCTCTTTACTATTCTATTTTATTTTTTATTTTAATATGGAGACAATAACCTGTCTGGCTAGGCTTAAATCTGTGATCCTCCTGCCTCACCCCTGAGTAGCTGGGATTACAGATGCTTGCACCACTGTACACAGCTGCATGTGACAGTTTGGAATTATGGTAGACTGCTGATAAGAGACAAGGAGTAAAACTGGCTTAACCAAGATAGACATTTAGTTTTCTCTTTAGGACTGCTTGGAGTAGGTAAGCTAGGGACTGATGTGGTGAACTGTTGGTATGCTGGGGACCTAGACTTTTT
>RJWT010023907.1:0-16655 GCA_004365215.1 Cuniculus paca | reverse complement strand
CGTTTGGTTTTCTTTGCCATACATGAGGCCAATGTTATATCTTTCTGAAATTCAAGGATTTTATTATACACTTCTCTGTTTTGAAATTGCAACATTTTATTTGCAATTTATGCTTGCTCCTGTGCACAGTTCCTACTCTGGTCAACTTGTGCTCTGTTAGCAAATGTAACATCAATTGGAAACCAGTAAACCAATTGTCGAATGTCACATTCTGATTAGTTTGGAAGATGGGAGCAAAAAGTTTGCTCACAACTTCATTCGGTATATTACTATACAAATAAGGACCTGATGACTGAGTTTCATGATAAATGTCTAAATTGAGAGTAATAAGTCTTCTCACCTACAAAAGGCATAAATTTTTATACCATATTTTGACTCATCGCTTTTCCGTAAGTCTCTGACATTCCTGTGATCACCATAAGAAATCTGTTCTAATTGCAGCAGATTTATGAATGCTTTCAGTTCAGCTAGTGAGGTGTCATAATTAAAACACTTCTGAATATGGCTACTGGTGCATACAAAATGTTTTATTTGCATTTCAGCCTTTCTATATTTCACAATATCTTGCAGCATTTTACCTGTTAAAATTTTCAACATTGAATGGCAGTGGTGGCATTCTTTCCAGTATGTTTCACCCTTACCAAAACTTTCACTATATTTTTGAACCAAGTTCTAACATTAGATCATTCCATTTGGTCACATGGCCATTTTACAACACTTCGACTTGTCAAATATATACTCACATTGCTATTTTCTTCATCATCTGAATCAAGGAGGTCTGCATTCCCTGTGTCTGTATGAATTGATTCTTACTCCATTTCAGTGTCACAGGAACTTTGATTCACATGGCCAATGTCAAAGTCATCATCATCATACACCCACACCACTCTTTGATTATTAAAGTAAGTATTTTACCATAATGGATCATCTTCACCATCAGTTCATGAGTAATCTGATGGTTCATTTTGGATCTCCTCCAAAACTTGCAAGTCTATTTTTTCATGTTACCATTATACTGAATAGGGCTACTTCTACCAGAAAAATGAAATGAAAACTTTTTAAAAACAAATCATGGAGTGATGTGGGTCTATTGGACCCTCCGTGATGCTCAGGTAAACATATGCAAAACCAGTTAGATGAAGCATAAGGTGGGTCTAAATCTCATTTTGACACTTTTGCACATGTGAACACTCCTTGCCATTCATCATACCAAGTGGTAAATGCATAGATTGCTTCCTGTATACCTCAGGGAAAGGTATGGAGAGACACAGTTGGTTACTATTACACTAAAGTACAAATTTATGGTAGAAAAGTAAGGGATGGGCCTGCTGAAACCAATCTTATGTTCTAAGGGTTCTAATCTGCACAGGGACATAGAAAGGAATGTACTTGTGTTAAAAAAGGACCAGAGAAACTCCACTATTCCAGGACAACTCAAAGACAATTTTTGAAAGCCTAGGTCTCTCAGAAGGAAGAAGAATAAGTCACTACAAGAAATAAAGACCTCAAATTTATGTCACAAATGGATTTGAAGCCTGAACTCCCCCTCCTAATTTACTCTATGCATGAATGGATTCAGAACTTCATGCATGGTTCAAGAATACCTCCTGGTCAAAAATTAATGTAAAACTTAGCAGTCTGAAAGAAGTAAAAATCAAATGAACAAATAAGCCACTTTGAAGGGTACTTTCAAATCCAAGACCAGACCAATTAAATTAATTAATTAATTAAATTTTAAAAAGATTTACATCAATGTTAAACTCAATTTTTATTTTATTTTATTTTATTCTTGTCTTTTTAATCAGGATCTCATTCTACAGTTCAGACTAGTCTTGAACTCACTTTGTAGACCAGCCTCCCTCAAGCTTGCAGCAATCTTCCTGCCTCAGCCTCCCAAGTGCTGGGATACTAGGCATGTGTCACCATGCCTGGTTAAACTCAATTATTAAAGTTATAAAATATGGAAAAAAAATAATCTACTATGTGTGAAAGATATGAGTCAACAAACAGCAGGTTTATGCATTGTCTCCCAAGGACTTCAGTTTATAGTACTATCAAATAAATAAAATAAATACATCTAAAGTAACTTAAAAGGTAAGAGATTAGAGAAACCATAGGAGAATAAGATACTCTCAAAGTCTGACTTCGAAAAATAGAATTTCTAAAAATAAAAATTGAAAAATACAACCAAAATTTAAAAAATTAATTCTCTAAATAAAAAACTAGTGTCCTAAAATGTGCATCTAAGGAAATATACACTGAATCTCAAAATTTTAAGGAATGGAAATTATGAGAGTTTAAGAGATACAGAGAAAAGAAGGGTGTGACAGCAAGGAATCACATATGTGTCCACAGAAATTTGAGGTTTGGCTCCATGCAAACAGAAAAGAGCCACATAATAATTTTAAAAAGACAAAAGTAAGTTTATTATAAAAGTACAGCATACATGAACATAGTCAAATAATATATTACCATACAAGGAAGGAGACAGCATCAAAGGTGAAAGAGAATCCTCTGAGGAAGGGACTTTTATGAGCCTTGAGCCAGTGAGAGAGAAAACGCTGTGCCATACCCAGTTTCCCAGTTTCTTAAGTACTGTGTTCAGACAAAAGTGACTTGGTGCCAACAGGCCTGCATGACTGGAAGGACTGTTCCTAGGCTTGACTAGACTCTAGGAGCAACCGGTCCTTTAGGTGTTAACAGTTAACTCTATACACTCTTTTCTCAGGAGATAGCCTCCCTAGAGAAAGGTCACTTCAGCAAATATGAACATTCCTGATGATTCTCATCATTTTCACCCTTTACCTGACAAGGGAAATGTTCATGGTCTAAGAGGAATTTCACAAGAAAGAATGGAGAGTAAGAGAGGCAATATTTCAAAATACAACCACTAAGAATTTTCTTAAATTAATGAGAAATATAAATATTCAGAATAAAGAATAGCAGAATACCTAATATAAAAAAGTATTAGGACAACAAACAAAGATTTTTTAAATGACACCGAAAAGGAACATTAGTCAAAATGATAATAGACTTTTCCACAGAAATTACCAAGTTCAGAGTGAATGGAAAAATGTTTGAAAATGATCAATTTAGATTATAGCTCAAATTAAATGATCATTCAGTTGTAAGTATAGAATAAGGCAAATAAAGGTATTTAAAGATTAAAAACAGGGAAAAATTGGCCACTCACAGATTGCCACTTGAAGCAAAAGCTACCAATGGGTTTATACCAGGAAGACACAATTGAAACAGAGAGGAAAGAAACATGGTGGGAAGGAGCTGACCAGGACACTGGTTTTTAACCTCTTGTCTCATTTCTTCTACATTTTTCCCACTCTAGAAGGGCTTCTTTGTCTCTTTCTATTCTCGTGATTAGCTACTCCTAATTTTACTGTCTTCATTCCATGGAATTTCCTTCTAATTATTATCTTCTTCCCTAGAGGACCACTGGGCTTAGTATGAATTTTAGTAAGGCACTGGAGAACATGATTAATGAGGTGAATAAGCAATAACCTGTGTAATAATTTTGTAATATTATCCCTGTTGTGTTATATTAATTTCATTGGATTTTTATTGAAATAAAAATATGAAATTTTAAAGTCTTATGTCCAAGGGTTCAAGGCCACTAACTTGAAGGATTTGTTCAACAACACTTGGCCTTGTCACTCACGATTGTACCAATTTATCCTTAGCAGCAGGTTCATTTTCATCATGGTTACATGCTTGTCCCACATTAACTGACCAACAGCTGTTCACTGCCTTGTCAAAAAAGTGTTTCCTGCATGCCCATCATGTAATTGGCATTAATGTTAAAGATAATCAACACACCCCAAAGAATCAACAAACTCTGTCTAAAATGGTTTCTGGGTGCAGCATTTTTATTGGCGCGTATGTCCACAGAGAGCTCAGTCTCCAGCTCTTCCCTCTGTCTATCATGCTGTGAACAGCAATGCTAAAATGGTAGCAAAAGCATAGTACGGCTTAGTGGCAGTAACCTTTTAAAAACTGAGCAGCTCTCACTTGTTTGGTTCTTTTATATTCGTTTGAAATATTTGAGAATAAAGATCTCATTTGCCAGATCTCTGTCTTCATTAAGCAGAAAAGGACACAGCCTGAAACATGAATGACACTTGACATTCTGTGTCTCACATGCAATGCTCTGTCCCTTGCCTTCTGTTCAGTCCCTTTTGTTTTGATACAGTGGGCGGGGAATTGGCAGTTCAGTTTAACCCACAGTGAGTAACAAAATACTTTTGTCAATATTCAGAACTGGAAACATTGTTAGTCTAGATAAAGAAGGTAGACTACCCAAGTGACAATACTGTAGTGTTTTTATAGAAGCTTATTTTTTCTTAAAAGGTCACTTTTCAAAGTGTAGCACAGACATCCTGACCTGTTCTGACAGAATGCATTCAATGAAATAAACGTCATGGCTCCTATCTTACAAAAAGGAAGATTGGTAGGCACAGAGAATTTACGGTCAGCAATAACACTGGTAAGGTAGTCATTGTCTGTGTCATAGGTAATCAGAAAGATCCCAGGCTCACAATTTCTTTTCAGGTGGCCTGGTTTAGATAATAGATGAGGTAAATTAGAGAGAAGGCAGTTCCCAGGGGGTCTCATATGGCATGCTGAGAAGAGACTTTAACTCTAGATGGTTACAGGAAGATATTAAAGGATTTTTTCCTGTTAGCTAAGTAACCTGATTTTCTTTACAAAATGTATTGTTTTCATCAAATGACACAGTTTATTGCTTAAAATATGCAGCAGTAGAGTTCTTATTAAAGAATGGACTGAATACATGCTTTTGTCTCACACTCCTGAAACCTTATTTAAATTTTAGTAAGAAATTTTACATGTCAAAAATCCTCAAGGACAAAGAAAACAGGAAAAAATTAGAGGAAAGAAAACCCTCTAGAAAGTATAAAGCAAATGGGCTAGGGTAAACTGACTCAGCAGAACTGAGGTAAAACCTTAGATGTATGAGAAGCCAAGAAGCAAGTTACTTTACACAGCAAAACAGCAGAAAGTCTGGAGCTGAAGATGCCAGACACCCTTAAGAGTGCAAGAATCATTAAAACAAAACTAATTGAAAGATTATACAAGAAGCAATTAATTGCCAGGTCAGCTCTCAGAGTACACAGAACTGCTGTCAGTTCTGCAGTCATTCTTCTCTCCATTAGTTTGGTGCTTTTTGAAAATAGAACCAGTAATTTTAGTAATTACTGTAAAATAATTTTGCAATTTTAGTAAAATATCATTAACCAAATACAGTGTTGACTTTATTCAGAGTTCCCCAATTTTACTACTTATGTCTTTTTTTTTTTTTCCTGTCCAGGATACCACAGTGCAATCAGTCATCATGTTTCCTTAGGCAGTTCCAATCTATGACTATTTTTCAATTTTTTTCATGACTTTCATACTTATGAAAACTAAAAAGTACTGACCAGATATTTTGCAGAATGTTTTGAGTTTTGGGGAAGAAAACTCTAAAGGTTGTGCTGTTAGCATATCATATCAAGGGTATGTGATGTCAAAAAGACTTACTACTGGTACGTTTACTTTTGGTCACATGGTTAAAGAGTGATGTTTACCAGAGTATGTATCAAGTTTTTAATGAAAAGTATATAATTTAATTTTGTGAGTTTTATAGAAGAAAAAGAAATAAGGTTAAGAAATCAACATTAGATGAGTTTTTTATAATGAGATGATAACTTCTAAAGTTTACTGAAGAGTTAAGAGATAAAATCAATATAAAATTAAAGTTATTAGTATTTAAAGTATTGTTTCAATTTTCATTCATTTGAGAAATTGGGCATCTATTCTGTTCTAAGCACTACTCTCAGTAGTGAATCATATAAGCCAAGGTCCCTATACTTGGAGTTTGCATTCTAACTGGAAGAAAGGGGTTGAGTGAAAAGTGAACAAGAAGAACAATAAATAAGTACATGATGTAGTGTGTTGTAAGAGGCATGATGGGAAAATTGGAGCAGGCTACAGGAACTCAGGAGTAGAAGGGTAAGACATTTTGTTTTAAATAATGTGTTCAGAATAGGCTTTATTTTGAGATGTTAACATTTGAGCAGATAGCTGAGGAGAAGTGTTCCAGGCATAGAAAACTGCCTGTGCAAAAGTCCTAAGGCAAATGTGGTGCTTAGTTGTGTCAGCTTAGCTGAGCCCTGGTGGCCATCACGGGGTTGACTGGAAGATGCATCTTCCTGCCACTGCCCAGCATCTCATACTATGTATTACTAGCTTGAGAAAAGAGCAAAAATAAAAATTTGCAGTAGTTTCTGCTGAATGCATATTGCTTTTGCACCATTGGAAAGTTGAAAAATCAAGTCAAACCTTATCAAGTTGGGGATTATTTTGTGTGTGTATGTGTGTGTGTGTATGTGTGTTTCTCTTCCTTCCTCATATTTCCTGGTTGTTTTCAGTGGACGAGATTGGATTGGTCAGGTTATTTCATTATAACAAAAGTCAGAAATTCTCCATCACCTTTATTTTTGCTATTGTTGTTTTAAATAGTACCAGTTACTTAGTCTTTGTTTCTTTCTCCTTACTTGTTGTAGCCTAACTCCAACTCAAAATGCTGCCCCATTATTACCTATTCTGATGATCATCTCCAAATTTACTTTAGATTTACCTGCTTTGTGTTCCCATGGCATCTTGTTCTTACCCCTTAGTGAAAGGGAAAAACTGTACAAGAGAAATTGTTCTTCTTAAAACTTTGTTCTTTTGAAACTGCCTAGCTCTATAGTTGCTTCGTGGCTTTGTAATAACTTTCTTGACCCCTGTTACAAGAGAGTAACTGAGCATACAGGCCTGATTGTACCATTGTACCAAACTTCATAAACTGATGATCATTAATCTACCCTTGTAACCGATGATCTCATCAGAACTGCTGGATTGTTCTGTCTTGCCTTTGTATCTCCTTTGTACCTCCTTCTTGTGCATCATATAAAAGCCCTAGACCACCAGAGAATGGGGCCTGATGTTTTGGGAGTGATGCTGATCAGTTGATATAAATAAATCTACTTTGAAATCCTGGGTGTTGTTTCAGTGTTTCTGCTTGCAGTTGCATTAGTACATAGTTTTAAGGTAGTTTAATGCACTTTTCAACCTGTAGCCTAACCTGCTGATAGACAGAGATCCTAACTTTTATTTCCGTAACCTCAATACCTAGGAAAAGTCTGACATATAGTACTGGTTTCATAAAAGCAAAGCTAAAACTGAAATTCAAAAATGTGGTAATTTTATTGTATGGCTATTGGATTTTGGAAGAATTTGATGGTTTGAATAATCAAGAAATATGCCTTATTCTTCTAGTTTCAATAATAGGTAAACATACATGCACAATAAAGATCTGTTTCTTACTATGGGGCGATGATCCTTTGCACTGACAACTGTTGGAGAATCCGCCATCTCAGAGTCATGCCTACAGACCAGTCTTTGGATAGGCTGTTGTCCTTCTACTGATGGTTAACTCTTCTCCTACTGTGTTTTTCTGCCAACATGTTCCATTCTCCAGGACAGCCACACAGGATTGTCTGGAGATAGTGATGTCACATAGTAATTTCATATTTTAGAAATCTTGACTTAAGTACACATATTTTATCAGTAACTCATTAATCCTCTAATTGGATTATCAATTCTTCAACTTTTTGCACTTCACAACAGAGCCCAGAAAAATAGATAGTAAATAACCTACCTCAAATTTATTCTTCACATCTCAAAGAGCTAAAATTATCCTATTGACTTTATCTTATTGGGGAATTAACTTGGGCTTTCCTATAAGTTTTTTTTTTTTGTCTCCTATTGCTTTCTATTTGTCTTTCATTCATTTAATTTTTTTTTTTTTTTGCGGCACTGGGGATTGAACTCATGACCTTGCACTTGCCAGGCAGGCACTTAGGCCACTGAGCTAAATCCCCAGCCATTTGATCTTCTATAGAGCTTCATTTTTACTATTTTTTTCTAGAAGATTGCTCCACCTGTATTGGCATACATCCCAGCTTCCTTTTCTGTAACCTTACCCATAATATGCTTTTATAGTTATTTCAATTAAGGTTCTGTGATTCAGATCCCTGACACTGAACATAAACGAAACAATATGTGTCAAACAACTAACATTGCTCATTATCTCTGTTTCTTACTGCTTGAATGTCTATAGGAACTTGGTTTATATCTGCTTTGACCCATGCAAGTTGTCAAGTTCCAGCATATCGCTGAGTCTTTACAAGCAATTTCTCCTGTGCTCCCTTCCTCCAACTCTAGTCTGAAATGGTTAGTAGCGTTCATGCCAGGAGAAGTCAAGTGAATAAAATGCTGATGAGCAACATTTCGAGATTCATAGATACTTCCTGAAGAAACTAGTCAATAGTTTATTTCTTGAATTTTTCTGCTAAATCAAACTATCTCATACTTCTCAAGTACACCTGATTGCTGTTATTGCTCAGAGTATTGCTAAATACAGAAATGTGCTTACTGAGTTCAACTTGCCTTATTACTTGATGGGTAAATGGTTTCCATTTTCTCCTTCTTCCTCATTCACCTGGAGAATAGTGTTGGAGATAAGGATCTTTGACTAGAGTGGCTCTGATAGATCTGATCACTGGTATATAATCTTTAAATAAGTCTTTTAACAGCCATAGTCACTTACTTCCATACTTTGGTTATCAGTACTCACAGTTAGTGTAAACACATCACATTGCTTTTGTCCTGGAAGCAGCAGCAAATGTTGCTGTATTTGGTTGGTAGCTGTCACTTAACCTGGTCAGATGTGAACTTAACAAAATTACAACTAACTACAAAGGTTTTGGAATTCAATTAATGTGCATATTTTGTTCTCTTGGTAGTATATAATAGGTTTATTATTCTAAATAAATACCTAACAACGTGCAGCTTAATAGACTGTAAAGTCAAAAGTGACAAATACACAATGCTTTCTCTTAAAATATTGCTGAAAATATACAATGTAGAAGGTACAGATGAAAGGAACTAGATTACGAACTACAATCAAAGTGTACTGCATTTTATTTAGATGACCGATATGGCATTTGTTGTGATCTAATCAGTATTTCATTACTTTTGAATAATTCCTAGTCTGCATTTGGAAATCTTTGAAATGGTATTGACTCAGATTTAATTACCAAACACTATAGCCCCTAAATTGGGCATGGACTGACTTATTTCATTGTTGCATTACATTTTTGCTTACTTAAATGAAGACACTTTGTGATAGTTTGCATTAATAGTGATTTTAAAATATATTTAATTTGCTATTTATAATGAAAGATTATAAAATTATTTGAAAGAATGTTGCTTTAAGAGAATGCTTTTTATCATGGGCTTCCCATGCATGACTGGTTAGATGTAAACAATGTTTTTTTTTGGTACCGGGGATTGAACTCACAACCTTGTACTTACCAGGCAGGCACTTATGCCACTGAGCTAAATCCCCAGCCCAGATGTAAACAATATTGACAGCAAGATATGATTTATGTCATTTATTGAGTAAATGATCTTCAAGTATATTATTATTTATTTATAAATACAATAAAAAAGTAAGTTAAGTCAAAATATTGCCTACTTCACCTATCAATCTTTACATGGATTTAAGAATACCAGAATAGAATCTCTAATCCTGAGTATTAGCATTGTCTATACAAATGTAGCCATTAAATCAATAAAAATACACTAAAATTTTACAAACAATCAAATTAATCCTTTATCCTGGAGAAGCCTCTGGTATGTGCTAAAATTATGAGAAATCTTCAATGAACAAATAAATGTATTAGGTACTTATTCTTTTTGATAATGAGAAATACTATAAAGTTTAGTAGAAGAAATGACCCAAGAAGCTTCGAATAATGTTTTGAAAGAAAAATGAGTACAAGAAAAGATGATGAACATTATGGGATCTTATAGAAAAGTCAAATGAATATCAAAGTAAATGATCCTTTTACGAACAAATAGTGATTCAGAAGACTTGGTGATACAGTAGTAAAAACCTAGAATTTTGATCTTATGGACCTTATATTTTAGTCAGAAAGGCAAAATGATAAACAAATGGAAAAACTTGTATAGAGAGGTAATTCAAGATGGTTAAAAGTGCTTTAACTACAGACAATGTTAGCTGCAGCAGTCAGAGAAGGCTTCATTAAGGAAGTGCTCTTTGTGCTGAGATCTGTTCAGTCAGAATAAGTTAACCAACTGAAGCTTTGGGGGAAGAGTAAGTAAATGAGCAAATACAGAAATACAATGACAAGAGCAAGTTTGACATGTAGAAGAAAGGAAAGAAAGTGTGGCAGAGTATTATGAGCAGGGAGGCAAAGATGAAATTACAGATGTAGCTAAAGTCTGAATGTTAAGATTTTGAAAGCTCTGGTAAGGAGTTGGACTGTATCATGTGCAACAGGAAGCCAAATGGAGCTTTTAGAAGGAGAATGAACTTATTCAGTTTGTTTCGAGAAGGCGATAATGTTAATTATATACACAGGAAAAGTAAGAACATGCCCACACAAAAAACTTGTATACATTCACAGCAACCTTTTTCTTAATAGCCAAAAGGTGGAGACAATCCAAATGTCTACCAACTGATGAATAAACAAGTAGTTTATTCATACAATGGCATATTGTTTGTCTGTAAGACAAATGAAGTGCTGATACATGCTACAACATGGATAAAACTGAAAACATTAAGTGAAAGAAGTCAGTCACAAAAGACTACATACTGGATGATTCTATTTATGTGAAATGTGCAGAATAGGTAAATATATAAAAACTAAGAGTACGTAATAGCTGCTTAAGACTGAAGGGAACAGGATGGTTGGACAGGGTTCAAGACATCATCTTTGATATATTTGAGGTGATGAAAATACTTTAAAATTGATTATGGTGGTGATTTCATAATTTGGTGAATATCCTTACAGACATTTGATTGTACACTTTTAAATACATAAATTGTATGGTGTGTGAATTATATCTCAATAAAGATGCCATCAAAAGAGGATTATGATAAATGTTATAAGAATTTTGATTGCTTCCTTCTGAGTTGATGAAGAAAACTTTACTGGAGAAGTCAGAATTTGAATCAGTATTAAGCAGGGAAAGGAAATCTTGCGTTTGTGTTAAAAGACACATAACAATTGTCACAGCCCTAGAAGCAATGTTAAAATATAATGCATTATTAATTGCTAAATAATTTTCTAAGGGACTTTTTTTTGGCAATAAATATACTCAGGATAAAATAGTATTAATAGTAAAATACATTTGAGAAATTGTAATACTATATTGCTACTTAGAGATTCACAATTACTTTATCAGGACATTTAAAAGTTCTGAGAAATTTTTCAGCCACTGCACTGTGGCTCAGAATTAAAGTGTCGCTCAAGAGAATTCAGTGTTTCACTGAGTAAAGTTTTTCCTTATCTCGGCATTAATGTGACAGGAAGGCAAAGCTCATGGAGGACATGGAAAAAGGAAGATACTGTTATGGAAAGCCTGAAATAACATCCTGAATATCTGAATTTATCAAAAAGATGAAAATATCCCAACTGGTATGCTCTGAGTGGGCAGACAGAAATCATAAACATGCTAACACAGGGACATAATAAAATGCTAAAGATCCCCAACTGAACTTAAACCCATAGGGTTTTGGCATTCTAGTGAAACCAAAGCCATGAGTTTGTGAACCCTTCTCCCTGGGTTACTCCTGAGGATTTCACTGGCAGCTGGGTTCCAGGAATCAAAGTAAGACATCTAAGAAACTCTGAATTGGATTAAGTCAACATTGGAGTCGTTGCAGGAACTCTCAACTTGACTCATGTATCTTATTTATGTAGTTTTTACTCAACAAAATATTTAAGGAGTATTCACTGTGTGCCAGGAACTCTAGAGGTACTGCATATACAGTAGGGGGCAAAACAGAAAAGAATTCCTTGTCCTGTTAGAGTTAATATCCTAGTGGAGAAGTAAAAAATAGGAATAAATCCTTAAATATGTTACTTTATGAAGACAAAACAAAAAAATTAAAAATATGTGAGGAGGATATGAAGAGAATCAGGGTGATAGTGAGGTGAAAGGCCTTTGTGAAAATAATGATTTTAAGACAAGACTTAAAAGAAGGAAGGAAGCCAGGGGCTGGAAGGAATGGCATGTGCAAATGCCTGACCTAGAGAACAGGCCTGCCTTGTTCAAGGAAGTGCAAAGAATAGTATGGCTAGAGTTGAGACAATGAAGGGGAAAGTAGTAGGAAACTAGGTTAGAGAGGTACTAGAACAACACACCATGTGGACACTCACAGGTCATAATTAGGACTTTGCCTTTTCTCTGTGTAATGGCTTGTGTTTGATGTCCTCCACCCCCAAAGCCTCATGTGGTCATAGGTGAGGCTGTTTCAGAGCTGGCTGGATCTATAGTGTATGATGCTGGGATTGATTCATGATGCTATGCTAGATCCAGGGCACTAGGGTTAAAGATGTGAGTGCTACCTGCACTAAGGGCAGGTAGCCTGGATAAAATATAAGGGATAGAAAGAGCTGTCATTGACTCTTGTTGCTTTGCTTTTTTTTTTTTTTTTTGCGGCACCGGGGATTGAACTCACGACCTTGCGCTTGCTAGGCAGGCGCTTAGACTGCTGAGCTAAATCCCCAGCCCTGTTTTTGAGACAGGGTCTCACTATGCTGTTCAGGCTGGCCTTGAGCTCACTTTGTAGCCCGGGCTGGTCTAGAACTCACAACGATCCGCCTGTCTCAGCCTCCTGAGTGCTGGGATTACAGGCGTGAGCCACCACACCCGGCTCAATAAACTTAATTTAAAAAAGAAAGAAAAATAATGTTGGAACAAAAAGGCTTTCCCTTGTATCTCACAACTATAAGTTTTTCTTCTTATATGTGAATTCTTACATATTTGGTAAGATATGAAGAATTGCTTTGTCATATTCACTATATTTGGGTCTTCCTTACATAGTAGAAGTGAAAATTGAAGATTTCTCAGTTTTCAGTTCCACGAGGGCTTTTCTAGTTGAGTTTAGATGTGAACACTAACATACCAGGGACATTAGTTCTTTAATGTTTAACAAGAGTTGAAAATTGAATAAAGTTTTCCTCACATTGCTAGCATTCATATCGCTTTGCTCTGCTGTGAGTTTGACTGTGGACACTAAGGCATGTGGAATAGTGGAAGGCTTTACCACATCTTTTACATTCATATGACTTTCTTTCTGCGTAGATGCTGTCACAAATGCTAGACTCACCCACCTTCGAAGGCTTGCCCAAAACATGACCGCATGAAGCTTTGGGGGGACATCTAGACACAAACCATAACACTTGGTTTTGCTGTCTTTTGCTTGCCAGGAATTGTTTCTCCTCTGGGATGCCCCTCTGCCAAGCTACACTGCCTCGGAGTTAACTGATGATGAACTGAAACCTCTACAAACTGTGAGCTGACGAAACTTTTCCCCCCCTTTAACTTTGGGTATTGGGTATTTTGTCTCAGCAACAAGAGAAAGGTAACTAAGAAGTGTATAATTTAGTAGTTTTTAGTATATTCGGAAAGTCATGCAGCCATCATCAGTTTTAAGACACTTTTGTAACTCCAAAAGAAACCTTATTTAGCAGTTGCTCCCTTTTTCCCCCTACTCCTACTCTATCTCCCAGCCTTAGGCAAACACTAACCTACTTTCTGTATCCAAGGATTCATCTATCCTGAACAGTTCATTTGAATGGAATAACAACATGTCCTTTTTTAGCAACTAGCTGTTTTTACTTAGCATAATCTTTTCAATGATGACTTCTTCAGGTTGGACACAGACTGTCTTTATCAAGTGTTGATTTATTTCTTGGAGGTATGGTCTCAGTCATGGATGCCCAAAGGCATGATTGTTAAACTGAAGAGTGCAAGGGGATGTGGCTTCTCCCCTAGTCCTCACATTTTCATAGATGGGAGGGAAAATCACCCCAGGAGGTAAAAGCATAAGATACTGTAGAAATGCTAAGCAGTGTGGGAAGGATTGCTGTGATCTTGTGGAAGAAATATGCAATGTATTTTAGGGAATGGCTCACACTTGATAGATTCTGAGGCCAAAACCTGGTACCCAGAATCAAGGTGGAGGAAATGGAAAATTGGTTAAATTGTAAGCCATTACATCTACTGTCCACCCAAGGGATGTTTTGATGCTTGTACTTGCATGTTAAAGAGCATCATAACCATTGGAATGATAAGTTTTGTGAGCTAGATGCTTGGAAAACCCCAGACGATGTTTATGGCATAATTGCATATTTTGTTAATGACAAAATATTTACAGCTGTGTTCTGGTCTCTGTGGTAAATATGTAAATGTTTAAAAATAATCCCTCCGGGAATCATTTCCTTCTTAGCTTCTCTATTGTTTTTTGTCATGACTACAGAGTTGCCAGAGTTTATTAAATTCTAGGTAGAATTTGAGTATAACATAAAGTACAAGTACAGATTTTCAAATACAGCATTTACCAAACATTTTGCTATTGTTGAGATGCTATCCTAATTTTCTAATTTCCAAAGGATTTTGCTCCAAAAATGTTGGTTAATGGTCACTTGTTTATAAAGGTAAATATTGTTACATAAAAGAGTATTTAATATGACCCCTAGGTTTCCTAGCCAATCTTCAAAAATCTACTTATCCCACATTATAACCGTCCTAGTTATTTTTCTGTTGCTGAGACAAAATGCCTGACACTCCAAGTTAAAGGGGAAAGGTTTGTTTGGCTCATAGTTTGTAGAGGTTTTGGTTCATAGTGTGCTGGTCCAAGGCAGGGTGGCATGGAAGAGGGGCACTGCAGAGGAGAAATAGTTCACTGCAAGCAGGCAGGCAAGAGGTAGCCAGCAGTGAAGTAGCAACAATAGCAGCTTCTTTCTGACCCTTTTATATTTTATCTAGGCTTAGGGTGAATGCCAAGCTAATCAGTGAACTAATTTAGTAATCACTCAACCTTAATCCCAGTATCACATATCCTAGATCTAGCCACCTCTGAAAAATCCCCACCTATGTCAAAATGACATTTCTGTTAATTTTTTTTATCCTGAGATAATTTCATCCCTTGCTGTCTAAATTTGGGAGACTTTTGATCTATTTAGGTTCTCCTTCCTGCTGTGTCTATGTCTCACTCATGGCTGTCTACAATTTCTTCTGTTTGTTTGTCTTTCCCAGTAAAGCATTTCTGGCTTCATCTTCAACATCTTGGTTTCGTTGTACATAAATTCCAATGCCAAGTTACCATTTCACTTTTGATAATTTATTATTCACATTTTGCTTCTGTGGGTTGTCTTTTCACTGTGTTGGTGGTTTCTTTTGCTGTGCAAAAATAATATGAGATCCCAGTTGTTGATTCTTTGTGATTGTTCCTGTGCAACTGGGGGTCTGTTCATAAAGTCTTTGCCTAAACCTATGTCTTCCAGAGTTCTATCTGTTCTACCTTCCAGCAGATTTCCACTATCATCACTCCTATTCCACACAGTTCTGGAAACACTGGCTAGAGCAATTCGACATGAGAAAGAAATAAAAGGAATAATGATAGGAAAGCAAGAAGTTCAATTATCATTATTTGCAGATGACATAATACTCTACATGGAAGATCCCAAAAACTCAACTAAAAGACTTCTAGATTTAAGAACAAGATTCTGTAGAGTAGCTTGACACAAATTCAACACTCAAAAATTAATAATATTCCTGTACATAAACAACAAACTCACTGAGAGAAATATTAGGGAACACACACTTCACAGTAGCATCAAAAAAAAAAAAGAAATACTTAGGAATCAATCTAACAAAGGAAGTAAAAGATCTCTACATTGAAAACTACAGTACTTTGAAAAAGGAGGCCAGGTGTGGTGGCACACACCTGTAATCCCAGCACTCAGGAGGCTGAGGCAGGAGGATCCTCACAAGTTTGAAACAAGCCTGGTCTACAAAGTGAGCTCAAGGCCAGCCTGAGCAGCATAGCGAGACCCTGCCTCAAAAAACAAACAAACAAACAAACAAACAAACAAACAAACAAGAAAAGAAAGAGGAGAGTGAAGAGAATATCAGAAAATGGAAATGTATCCCTTGCTGTTGGGTAGGAAGAATCAGTGTAGTGCAAATGACCATACTCCCAAAATTGCTACACAGATTTAGTGCATTCCCAATCAAAATATCATTAGCATACCTTACAGAACTAGAGAAAACATTCTTAAAATTCATTTAGAACCAAAAGAGACCTAGAATAGCAAAAGCAATTCTGGGCAACAAAGGCAAGTCAGGGGGCATCTCAATCCCTGACTTGAAATTTTACTACAGAGTTACTGTGATAAAAACAGCACAGGAGTGGAAAAAACCAAAGAAACCAAAACCAGTCCTGAGGATCAATAGAACAGATTAGATGCTGAAACAACTGCAAACATACTCCACCACCTGATCTTCATCAAAGGGGCCAAACACATTCACAGGAAGGATAGCTTCTTTAATAAATAGTATTAGAAATACTGACTTTCCACATGCTGAAGACTAAAACTAGACCCATGTCTATCACCATGTAATAAGCTAAAATCAAAATAGATCAAAGATCTAAATACTAAAACAGAAACACTAAATCGCCACAACTTATTTAATCCATTTGTTACATTTGACTTTTT
>RJWT010023906.1:0-16656 GCA_004365215.1 Cuniculus paca | reverse complement strand
CTTGGTCAGGAACTGAGTCCTCTGAACTCCTGACTGCCTTGAACTTTTTACACTACAATTTCTGTGTGACTCTGCCCACACAGTGAGGGTGGTTTTGCTCATTCCTTGACTGGTCAATAGTAAAGACAGTGCTCAAATTTGTACTACAGTTTAAATTGAATTCTCATAGAATGACCTCATCTTTCTGGATATTTCCTTAGGCCAACTCCATTAGTGAATTCTAGATGGAAATCTAATTTTCAAGTGCACAGTTCCAAAGATGTTCACTTTCCTGATAAGGGAGTAAACATTCCATTTGCTGCTTTCCAGGGCCACATCTATGGCCTCTCTTCCCAAGTTTTTTCTTCCTCTTCCATTAGAATCTGTCTTGCATTCCTGATGTGCAACCGGAATTGACAGCTACTTGGACATCCCACAGCACAGAGAGGAGGGCCTCGCTGCATTCTTTTCAAATGAATCCAACTGATCCCACTGATGGAAAGTTTTTCTTGGTACTAGTGGGGGGGTGATTTTAAGAAAAGATTGCCCTTTTCTCTCTCTCTTCCTGGCTGAATCAAAGCTTCATTATAATCAACACGCAGTGTTACAAATCCAGATTCTTCTTCAAAATCTTTAGTACATCAAAAGGTGACCTCGAAAGCCTATTTGTTAGGGCTGTTCCTCTTCTCATACTTTTCTGGTAATCATTTTGTATGGAGGGTATAGAAATCAAGTCTGTATATTTCACATGCATTACAATTTAATTTTCAATGCATTATTTATCATTTTATCTTAGTTATAAAATTGGTTTCTGTCATTACTCCTTCTTTTACCCGATTTGCTTCTCCATTCTTGTAATCCACCTAATTAGTGTCAATAACTGATGCGATTTTACCTATTTGTTAATGCTACACTAGAAGAACATATCGGGCTCCTGAATCAGCAGCATGACTGAGAGCTTCGTTTTCATTCATGTAGGTTTTCCATGTTCTCTGTGCCCCACTGGGGAGAAGGATGCCGGCGGTCTCCAGTGAAACTTGTATGCTTGGTGGGTTAGGTTACAGGTGACAAACCCTGATCTTGGAAGATTTACTGCTTGTATACTGAGCAGAAGCAAGCCTGTTCTTTGTCCAGGGAGAGATGTTACCTCATCCTCCAGGGTTGCTCCAAAGACAATTCTCAGGAAATAGCTTGGATAAAGAACAGTCAGAGCCTTTCGCTGTTGCGATGTTCAGCAAGAACGTGCAGGGACGCTCAGTGACCATGATAGATGGCTTCTTCCAGCAGCTGACTAGATGCTATTGGGTTTCCTGTATGCCTACCATTTTGAAGGAGGAAAGATGCAAACCAGGTCAGTCTGCTCTTTAAAAACAATGCTCATTTGGACTTATTTGATGCTTATTTTCCTATGTCCTTGAGGTGTACTATTGATTGTTTAATTGGAATTTTTTTGATGTAAGTACTTATTGCTGTAAACTTCCCTGTCTCTCAGGACTGCTTTTTCTACTTCCCATAAGTTTTATTTATTTATTTATTTATTTATTTATTTATTTATTGTCTTTTTGAGACAGGGTCTCACTATACAGTTCAGGATAGTCTTGAGCTCATTTTGTAGCCCAGGCTGGTCTTGAACTCTCAATGATTCTCCTGCTTCAACCTCCCAAGTGTTGGGATTATAGGTGTGCACCACCATGCCTGGCTCCCTATAATTTTAATATACTGTATTTCTATTTTGATATCTCAAGAAAGAAAGGCCTAAATTTCTCTTACTTTTTTTCTGTGGTTCATTTGTTATTCAGGACCATGTTGTTTAATCACTTACCAGTCTAATTATTTAAATACAGGATGACCAAAAATTGCATTTTTTGTTAATTTTTTTAATATAACAGAAAATCCAAACAATAAACTTATGAAATATACTGAATGCAAGAATCAACTGCTTGAAATGACACCTGCCCACACAATGCTCTGGAGAGTCAGCATGTAAACAAACTCACTACCTGGGTGATGCTCAGAGTAAACTGTTCAGTGGTTTTTCCATATAGTTGTGAATTTTCTAAGATCCTTCCTATCAATGACTTCTGGTTTAATTTCATTTTGGTCAAAAAATGCTTAATATGGTTTTTAATACTTTTGATTTTTTTATTTTAATTTTAAAGATGATAAAACCAAGGAAAATGAAACAGAATAAAGCCAATCAAAAACAAAACAGTGTAAGTGATAGAAGACTTCAAAACATTACAAAGTCAACAATAGTTACCATACTGCCTTTTGTTGTCTTCAAAATAGTTGCAAATACCTTTGGACATGGTAAAAATTAAACAGAACAGAATAGAATAGAAACAATAATAACAAAACAATGAATGCAATACAGGACTTCAAAACAAGACAATACTAAATCCAAAATGGCTACCATAATATATCTTGCATCTTTGAAATAGCTGCTTATGCCATCGAATATAACATAATCAAACAAAACAAAAGAGAATAAAACCCAACCCAAGAAAACATTGACAAAGATATAGGACTTCAAAACAAGACTATAGGGAATCAACAATGGCCACCGCCCTCAGGAGGAGACCCCCTGCAGATGCCACACTGTGTACCGCTATCTTCTGAACAGATGATCCGACCACTGGCCCTAGACCTACAAGGTTAGTGAAACACCAGAGCACCACAGGCAACCAATTGCATTTCGCCTCAGTAGCTATCAGCAGAGCCTGTGTTTCTCTGAATCAGCTGGTGGTTTACAGGGTGGGGGAGGTACTGGTACTTCTTGTTTGCCAGCCCAGGAGGAAGGGGCAGGGATCTGGCTGTCCCCTGCTGGAGGCAGCCTGTGCATGGTGCTGGTTCACAGGAGGACTGTGCTTCCTGGTAGGGCCTTGTTCTCTTCCCCTGCAGTCCGCGAATGGTGCTGACTCATGGGGAAAGGCTTGGGTCTGGCAGTCCCCCAATATTTTTAATTTTTTAATATTTGTTTTATGGCACAATATTTGATCTACCCTAGAGACCCTCTGCCACGTGGACTTGAAAAGAACACATATTTTGATGCTGCTAAGTGGAATATTCTGTATCTGATATTTGCATTTGGAACATAATTCAAATTTCATGTTTTCTTACTGCTTTTCCATCTAAATAATCTGGCCTGTGTTGACAGTGGGGTATTGAATTCTCCTGCTTTTATTGTATTGCATTGTGTCTTACCTTCCAGATCTATCAATATTTTCTTTATTTAGCTGCTCTGCAATTGGGTGATATATATTTACAATTTTTATAGCTTCTATGTAATGTGTTCCCTGATAATTATATTATGACACTGTTTGTATCTTTTTACAGGTTTTGCTTTATATCCTATTTTTTTCCTGGTATAGGTAGAGCTAACTCCACTCTCTTTTGGTGTCTGTTTGCATGGAATATCCTTTCCTATTCCTTCACTTTCAGGCTATGCATGTCCTTGGAGGCAAAGTGAGTCTTTTGTGGACAGCATATACCAGTCTTGTTTTTGGGTTTTTAAAAATTCTATTTATTCACTTGATGTTCTTGGTTAGAGAATTGAATCTATTTATATTCCAAGTAACTACTGATAGATGATTAATTACATTTCCATTTTATTTTTATTTTAATTTTTCTTTTATTTTAGTTAGTTGTCAGTTAATTTATAGATTCTCTGTTTCTCTCTTGCTATCTTCTTTTGGGTCTTAATGATTTTCCATAGTGGCATATTTTGAATCCATTCTTTATATTTTTCATATTCCTACATAGGGTTTTTGCTTTGTAGTTATCAAGAGTTTTGCATAAAAAAATTTATATTAATGACATGCTATTTAAAGCTAATAAAATCTCAATTTTAAAAACTCTTAATTTTATACATTTAACCTCCCAAATGGTTTTGAATTTTTAAAAAATTTTATAGCTTTTGTTACTTAAATTTTTGAAGCAATAGTTGTTTTTAGTATTTTTATCTTTTAACTTCATCAGACTACCAGTTCAGTATGTCAGATTTGGAGGGTGACTAAATACAAGTTTTCTATTTTCATCTCACCACTTACCAACTTTTTCTATTAGGTTGGTAGAAACCTTTTAGCATTTCTTAGAAGGAATATCCAGTGATGCTAAATTCTTTCAGGTTTTATTTGAGAAAAATTTTTATCTTCCTTTTATTTTTGAATTGCTGAGTGTAGTATTTGTGGAAGGAAACAACAAAGATCAGAGGAAAAATAAATAAGATAAAGATAGAAAAACAAAAGCATTATTAATAAATCTAAAAGTTAATTTTTTGAAGGGTAAACTCAACAAACATTTGTCTAGACTACCAAAGGAAACGTAGAGAAAAGTCAAATAAGCAAAATCAGAAATGAAAAAGACTTACAGCAGAAAACATGAAATTCAAAGGATTATAAAAGATTACTAAGAACAGCTATATTCCAAGAAATTGGGAGACCAGAAGAAATGGATAAATTCTTAGAAATGTGGAAACTACCCCAACAATGAATCACAAAGAAATAGATCTGAGTAGAACAATAATGACTATGGATACTGAATCAACAAACAAGTATCTCATCAAACAAAAACCCAGAGCCCAAGGGCTTTGTGACCGGACTCCAGCAAACATTTAAAGAAGAATTAATCCCAATTCTTCTTAAACGCTTACGAAAACTTGAAGTAGAGAGAATACTTCCAAACAGGTTAGAACCAATAGGTGCAAAAATTCTCAACAGAATACCACCAAGCCAACTAAAAAGATTATTCATTGTGCTCAAATGGCATTCAGCCCAACACGCAAGGATGATTCAAAATATGCGAATCAGTGAATGTGATGTACCATACGAACAGCATAAATAATAAACTCATGTGATGATCTGAATACATGTGAAACAAGCATTTGACAAAATTAAAAATTTTCTCATAAGGAAAACCCTCTCAATGAAATACATATGGAAGATAACTCAAAATGATAAAAGCTACATATGACAAGTTCACAGGTAACATCATACTCAGTAGCGAAGCGTGAAAAGATATTCCCTTAAAATCAGGAACAAGACAAGGATACATACTCTCACCACATTCATACAACTCAGTCCCAGAAATCCTAGCCAGAGAATTAAATAAGAGAAAAAAATAAAAATCATCCATACAAAGGAGGAAGAATTGAAATTGTCTCTATTTCCTTATTACATGTACTAAATATAGAAATACTGAGATTCACCCCAAAATATTAGAACAGATAAATTCAGCAATATCGCAAATTATAAAATCAACATATAAGATCAATATCACTAACAACAAACAATTTGAGAAAAAAAAATCTCATTTACAATACCATAAAACAAAATACAAGTAAATTTAACCAAAGTGGTAAAAGATCTATGTACTACAGAATATTGATAATAAATTCAACATAGAAATAATTGAATAGATATCACACACTCATGGATTAAGAGAATTAATATTGTTAAAATAGCTGTACTATAAAAAAGTGGTCCACAGAGTCCATTCAATCCCTATCAAAATTTCAGTGCTGTTTTTCTCAAACTAAAAAGCTTTTCCACAGAAAAAAAGAAGAAGGGTTTTACACAATTAATGGAGTAAAGAGACCACCAACATGTTGGGGAAAATATTTGCAAACCATGTCTGAATAGGGGTTAACTTCCAAAGTATGTGACTCAAACGACTCAGTGGAAAGAATGCAAATATTCCTGTTTAAAATGTGCATAGCATCTAAATAGTCATTTTCAAAAGAATATATAAGTAGCCAACAAATACCTGAAAAATGCTCAACAGTTTTTCAGTCGTCCTGGAAATGCAGATTGAATCCACAATGAGATCTATGCCAGGTACAACAGCATCATCAAAATGATGAATTATAAGAAGCACTGCCGAGGATGTGGAGAAAACGGACCCTGCTTGTACACTATTGGTAGGAATGTAAAACAGTGTAGACACTTTAGCAAATAGTCCAGAAGTTCCTCAGAAATGAAAACAGAATCAACCTATGACCCAGCAAGGCCACTTCCGGGTATATATGCAAAGGTGTGCAATCTCCGTGCTTTGCAAGGGACACCCTTCCATGCTCCTTCCCCATCAATGGCCCTAAGTTAGAATTTTTGCATTTCCAACCTTGTGAGACTGTTAAAAAAAATCTCAGCTTGGCTTTTTGGCTCTTTTCTGCTTGACTTTTTAGCCTCTACTTGTATGGAGTTTTAAAAGCTGCAAACGTCTTAAGGGAAAAATTTGTATGAGTGTTTGGTCCGCTGCACACCCCAGTCCCTCCAAGCTTGGCTCCCTAGGCAAGCTCTTTCCAATTTTGCTCTTCCCAAGAGCATGAAATTGATGAAATGTCTTCTGGCTTTTCTTCCTCTGAGAAACCACTACTGCCCAGTTTCTTGGCCTCTCTCCTATTCCTGGAATTGACAAGTGATCAGAGGGGGAAAACCCTTGTGAATATTGGGTTTTCTCCAATGGAATCCCAGAACCTTTGAGAAGCAGAGGTCTCAGGTATTTTCTGATGCCACACTCTATATCGGGATTATGTATAAAATGTCTGAAGGGGCAACCGTCCTACAGTTTCAAATCTCAGTATTAAGAACACCTTTTGACAATTATTAACCCAACTATGTTTGCTGATCACTCTTTGCTCAACATACTGGTTCTGATGCTGGCAAAACAGGCAAATGGACAAAATAAAGTTTGCACTCTCAGAAGGAACTTAGCATCACTTATAAGCACTAACGTAGACTTTTCCTATAAGATTTCTTTATTCCTACCTGGACTGAGAACGTTCTCCACACTTAGTCTCTGTCCTAGCACCTGACTCCACGACAATTAATTTAAATGAGATAATGCAGGAAATGAAACTACTAGCCTTGGAAGACCAAATGCTTCTTGTGTTATCACTGTTAATCTTTACTGGTGTTTAGAGGGCTATCATTATTGACCAGGTGAATCTATTTGGAGATAAAGTAAAACCTGTAAGTTAAATCCCACATGGGCTAATTAAGTGGAAGAAACTGTATTGAAACTCAAGAGCAGCTGACTCCAAATGCCTGTGTTTTTCTGCTGCTAAACATTTTCTCTGTGTAGAATCTGCTTTGTGTAAATGTGCCTGAAATCTTGTGAAAAGCACATTTCCTTCTATAACTAGGTGAGATAGAAATGATATTTTTAAAAGACTAGTTTTCAATCTCTTCTTCTAAAGTTTTGTCTGATTTCTCTTGGGTCTTCTACCATTTCACGTACTGCTAAAACAACCTCTATTTCTTCTCCATTATTTTTAAATGTATATGTTGCATTATTAATAAATAACCATAAAATACTTCCTTGTTTTACCATGCTGCTTGTATGGTAAATTCCTTGAGACTCAGGTCTTATTACACTAAGAATGAAGCCTGAGTTAGATAAGCCTTCAATAAATCATTAGTTATTTAGATTCATCAAATAGTTCTCTTTGACTGAAAAATATTTTCTTTATTATTCTTTTGCCGTGTAATCAAGAGCACTGTGATTTATGTGACTGCATGAGACTTTTGGACGGCAATTTTCCTTGATTATTTCTTTCTGATATCTCAGAGGCCTTGTGTGGTCTTTTCTCTATGCAAACAGGTGGGTAAAATTATTTCTCCAGACTCTTCTCAGACTTCCTCAGAAACCTATACTGTAATGTCTCTCACATTAGCACCCTTAACAGAGTTCCTGGTTAGTAGAGAGTTAACATATGTCCCCCACACCTGGTTCCTGTCTGGGCTGGGAGAGAAATTACAGGTCCCAAGCCAAAGATAACAACTCAAATTGGACAGATGCTCTGTTCCTGCAATGCTGAAATGAAATATTTCTTTCCATTCATGATAGTTCCTGGTACTCTCCCAATCCTCTTTTCAGTGGAAATGTCAAAGCCACGAGCAGAGTATTAGGGAAGCAAATGAATCCACAGTCTGACTCCATAGCACATCTGCATCACGTGGCTGTCAATGTTCTCAGAAACACCTCCATTCTCAGGAAAACAGCATCACTGGCCTGTTTACAGACGCCACTGGAAGTGTCCTTTGCATCTTCATCAATGAGGAAGATGAATGTTTTATGTGATCTATAAGTCTCATAGTGAGAGAGCTAAAGTTTCGTTTCATATAGACAAAGGAATGCTGTTAAGGAGCTACTATAAATTTTGTTCGATGTGATATTGACATTACCTTGTTTGGAAAAAACCATACTCTGTTAGATACACACAATGGAGAATTTGTGCGTATGACCCCAATATTTGTTTTCAAATAAATGAGAAGAAAACAACATATAAAGGGGTCACTGACTGCACAAAAATGGTAGGAATGTTATGATTGTTGAAGGTAAGAAAGGGTACACGGTTGTTCATTGTGATCTTTTCTCTCCCTGTGTGTCTAACTATTCTGTAAATAAAAATTTTAAAATAGGTTTCCCCTTCTGGGATAAAGTAATGTCAGTTTCATAGCTGAAAACAGTATAAGAGATACATAAGCCACAAATGTAGCTAAAAGATTTGGTTTATAGTTTTTTTTTCAAAGAGTAATTTAAGGCTGTGTAATTTTATTAACTTAGTTAATTGATCAACTAATTAAAGATAACTTTTAAAAATTCTTTAAACTCTAGACACTATTTGGGAAGATGAAAAGAATGTGAGATAAGTTCACTAAATTCCTCTGCAACACTTTATTGCACGAAAGAAGCACCTCCCACGGCCAGGAGAGGCTTTTGGCCTCACAGTATCGTCCAAAACAGTGTTCTCAATCCTTGTCCTTTATTAGCATCGATCTTTCTTCCTTGTTCCTCGTCTCCAGGCCCACATTAGCAACAAACATCCTTCCTACATAATTTGCCTGCTTGTCCTATGAGTACTTCTTGCTGCGTGATCTCTCTTTGCCACTTCAGATTGATCCCACCAACTGGCCAGAGCTTGGCTCCAAATGCAGAGGTGCTTTCCTACCTGGTTGTATCTATTTTTTTTTTTTTTGTGGCTCCGGGGATTGAACTCTTGACCTTGTGCTTGCCAGGCAGGCGCTTAGACCACTGAGCTAGATGCCTGGCCCTTGTGTTTTCGAGACAGGGTCTCACTAGGCTGTTCAGGCTGGCCTTGAGCTCACTTTGTAACCCAGGCTGGTCTTGAACTCACAAAAATCCTCCTGCCTCAGCCTCCTGAGTGCTGGGGTTACAGGCATGAGCCACCTGGTTGTATCTATTGACTCCTTCTGCTAGGTTATTTTTATGGAAAAAAAGTGAAACAAAATTTCATAGCACGATAATGAGAGAATAACAATAAATAATACACTGCATTATCTTCACAGTATTTACTCATAGTACAAGATATGAGCATGAACATTCTTCATTAATATTAGCACAAACTTTTCTTTTCAATGAATTAAGACGCCAGTAATATAACTTGCATTTTTTCCCCTTCCTGTTCTACCCCATCCTAGATCCTTCCTTTTTAACAATTTCTTGCCATTTCAAAATATCTATCCTACAACCTAGACCTTCCTTACTTTTTCAGTTTCTCACACCAGGGAGAAAAAACAATGTTTTCACACGTGGGTCTGATTTATTTCACTTACCAGTATGGTCTCAAGTTGCATCCATTTACCTATAAAATTCTCAAGTTTATCACTCTTTATGGCAGAGTAGGACTCCATCTTTTTATCCATTTCTCAGTTGATGGGCATTTAGGTTGTTTCCAAGATCTAGCTATTACAAATCATGCTGCTATTAGCATGGGTGCACATCTATCACTGTGGTGTGATGTTTTTAACTCTTCCAGGAAGATACCCACAAAAGGAACGGCTGGATTGAATGGGACCTCTAATCCTAGCTTTTTGAGGAATCTCCATACTGCTTTCCATAGTGGTTGCTCTAGTTCACACTCCCACCACAGAGAAGAAGTGTTTCTTTGACCCACAGCCATGCCAGCATTTGTTATTGATTGATTTCTTGATAATAGCCATTCTTACTGGAATGAGATGGAATCTCAGTGTTGTTTTAATTTGCATCTTTCGAATTACCAACGTTGCTATGGTTTGTGTCTAGGTGGCCCCCCAAGCCTTGTATAGTCATGGAGGCTGCTGAATCTAGTATTTGTGATTGGTTTGTTGTCTAGTGCTGGGATTAGTGGTGTGAGTGCTGCATCTGCCCAGGGGTGGAGCTGGCATACAATATAAGAGAGGGAAGGAGGCGTGTTTCCTCCTCTTTTTCCCTGTTTGCTCTTGCCACTTGCAGGCCACCATGAATGGCTGGCCCCTCAGCCACGCCACCCTTCCTTGGAGCTAGCTGGGTATGGAGTGAAATCACCAAACTGTAAGAAATAAATCTTTCTTCATTTTGGGCATCAGGTATCTTGTCTCAACAACGAGAGAAAAGTAACCAAGATAAATGTCATTGAACATTTTTCATATATTTATTTGCCATTTGTATTTCTTCATCTGAGACATGCATATTCATCTCAGATGCCCATTTTTGGATTGCATCTTTCAATTTGGGGAGTCTGATGTTTTCGATTATATGTTTTAGATATAAATCCTTTGTTTGAGAGACAATGGGCTAGAATATTTTTGCACTCCTTGAGTTGTCTTTGCACTCTGTTGGTAATTTCTTTTGATGTGCAAAAGATGAGATCCCTGTTGTTGATTCTTTGAAGTATTTCCCATGAAATCTGGGTTTTGTTCATGATGTCTCTGCCTACACCTATGTCTTCAAGATTTCTATTTTCTTTTCCAGTAGATTTCATGTTTCCATTTTAATATTTAGATCTTTGATCCATTTTGACTTTAATTTAGTGCATGGTGATAGACATGGATCTAGTTTTAGTGTTTGGCATGTAGAAACCCAGTTTTTCCAGCACCATTTTTTTTCCAGCACCATTTATTAATGAAAGAGGCTATTATTCTTTCACTGAAAATATTTGTCCTCTTTGTCAAAGATAAGGTGAGTGAATGTGTTTGGAGTGGTGTTTGAATCTTCTAATCTGTTCCACTGATGCTCATGTCTGTTTTTTTGCTATTACCATGCTTATTTTATCACTGTAGCTTTGTAATATAATTCCAAGTCAGGGATTGTGATGCCCCCTACCTTGCATTTGCTGCCCTGTATTACTTTTTCTATTCTAGGTCTCTTTTGTTCCCAAATAAATTTTAGGAATATTTTCTCTAGTTCTGTGAGGTATACTAATGGTATTTTGATTAGAATTGCATTAAATATGTGAGACAATTTTGCAAGTATGGACATTTTCACCATGTTAGTTCTTCCTATCCATGAGCAGGGGATAGCTTTCCATTTTCTGATACCCCCTTCAATCTTCTTTTTCAGAGAACTATAATGTTCAATATATAGATCTTTTACTTCTTTTGATTCCTAAGCATTTCATATTTTTTGGATGCTATTGTGAAGGGTGTGGCTTCCCTAATTTTCACTCAGTGAATTTGTTGTTTTTGTGCAGGAATACTTGGACTTTTTAGTATTGAATTTGTATCCAGTTGCAATACTGAATTTGGTTACTAAATCTATTTGTCTTTTGGTAGAGTTTGGTGTCTTCTATGAGGAATATCATGTCATCTGTGCATAACAATAATTTAACTGCATCCTTTCCTATCCTTACTCATTTTATTTCTCTCTTGTCTAATTGCTATGGCTAATGTTTCCAGAACTATATTGAATAGGAGTGCTGACAATGGACAACCTTGTCTTGTTCCTGATTTTAGAGTGAAAGCTTTCAGTTTTTGTCCATTTAGTATGATTTTTGGCTGTTGGCTTGTCATAGTTGACTTTTATCAGATTGAGGTAAAGAACATCTATTCCAATTTTCTATAGAGTTTTTTATCATGGATGGGTGTTGGACTTTGTCAAAAGCTTTTTCTGCATCTATTGCAATAATCATGTGATTTTTGTCTTTGGCTCTGTTGGTATGGTGCATTACATTCATTGATTTGTGTATGTTGAAACTTCTCTGCAATCCTTGGACAAATTCTACATGTTCATGGTGTATAATCGTCTTGATGTTTTGCTGCATTCTGTTTGCTAGTATCTTATTGAGGATATTTGCAACCCTGTTCATTAAGGAGACTGGTCTGTAATTCTGTTTTTTGGTTGGGTCTTTCTCTGGTTTTGGTATTAGGGTAATACATGGCTCTAGGAATGAGTTTGGGATTATGCTTCTCTTTCAATTTCATTAAAGAATTTGAGGGGTATCAGTATTAAATCTCTAAATTTCTAGTAGAATTTGGCTGTGAATCCATCAGGACTTGGGCTTTTCTTTATAATTAATTATATTTCCATTTCCATTAACTGATATTGGGTTATTCAGAATTTTTATATCATCTTGATGCAATTTTGGTAATTCATACATATCTAAGAAACTGTCCAATTCTTCTGTTTCCCATCCTAGTAAAGTCTCTCAAAGAAGATATTGATGATATTCTGAATTTCCACTGTATCTAAATTGGTTACATCTTTTTCATTCCTCATTGCATGAATTTGAGTCTTTTCTTTCTTTCTTTTTTGATAAGATGGGCTAAGGGTTTATCAATTTTCTTTAATATTTCAAAGAACCAACTCTTTGACCCATTGATTCTTTGTTTTTTTTCTTAGTCTCAATTGAATTAATTTATGCTCTGATTTTATAATTTCCTCCTTGTATGGACTTTGAACTTGGCTTGCTCTTCATTTTTGAGAAGCTTGATTTGCAACATTACATTATTTATGTGTGCTTGTTTTGCTTTCTTGATGTGAGAATTCACCACTATAAATTTCCCTCTTAGGACTGCTTTTTGCATCCCACAGGTTCTGGTGTGTTGTGTCTGCATTTTTTTTCAGTTGTAGATACTGTTTAATACCTTTAATTTCACCTGCAACCCATTGGTTGCTCAGGAGCATATTATTTAATTTCTATGTGTTCATGAAGTTTTTGTGGTTTCTTTTGCCATCAATTTCCAATTTCATTGCACTATAGTCAGATAATATGCTTGGGATAATTTCAATTCATTTGCATTTACTTAAGCATGTTCTAAGGTCTGGTATATGGTCTATTTTAAAGAACGTCCCATGTGCAGCTGAGAAAAATGTGTATTCTGATGTTGTTGGGCAGAACACTGTAAACATTTACTAAGTTCATTTGTTCACAGGTTTGGTTCAGTTTCAAAATTTCTTCACTGAATTTTGTCTGGTTGATCTCTCTATTTATGACAGTGGGGTATTGAGGCTCTCCGTTACAACTGTGTTAGTGCTTATTTGATTTTATCATGTCTATTAATATTTATTTATGTAGTTGGGTGCTCTGTATTTGGTGCATACTATTTATGACTGTCATCTCTTTCTCTTGAAGTGTTTCCCCAACAAGTATGTAGTGACTTTATCTTTTGATTATTCTTGGTTTGAAGTTCAGAGTCTGCAAACAGAATAGCTTCCCCTGCTTTTTTCTGGTTTCCTTTTGCATGGAATATTGCTTTCCATCCTTTGACTTTTAGTCTATGAATTTTTGAGTTAAACGTGTTCTTCATATACAGAACATTGGTGGATCTTGTTTCTTGATCCATTCTGCCAGTCTGTTTCCTTTGATTGATGAATTGAGACAATTTACATTGATGGTTATAACTGAAATGCACTGGCTTATTCTTGCCATGTTATTTTCCTGCTGTTGAATCCCTCCTTATCCCCTGTATTTAATTGCTTTCCCTGCCTGGTGGTTTCTTTCCATTATTGTTCTTGGAATTGTGGTCATTCTTAACTCTGTCTAGAATATTTTTCAGCACCCTTCATAGGGTTGGTTTGGAGGTCATGAATTTCTTCAGTTGTTCTTTGTCATGGAAGTATCTTATTTCTCCATTAATTTTGAAAGATAGTTTTGTGGAGTATATCAATCTGAGTTGGAAGTTGTTTTCTTTCAGGAGTTGAAATGTTTCACTGCAAGCTCTTTTTTACATGAGTGTTCATGTTGAGGAGTCTACTGTGATTCTGATGTTTTTTTCATTATAGGTGATCTGTTTCTTTTCTCTAACAGCTTTTCATATTCTGTTCTTGTGCTGAATTTCTGAGATCTTGATTAATATATGCATTGGTGTAGACTTATTTGGGAGTTCTACATGCCTCACTTGTCTGCATGTTACATTCTTTTCCTTTGCTTAGGAAATTTTCTGCTATTACTTTGGCAAATAGTCTTTTTATGTCATTTGTGTTAACTCCTTCTTTTTCATTGACACCAATCATTCTTATACTGTCTTTCTTTGCATCACCCTGCAGCTGTAGAATTGTCTTTTTTTTTAATCTCCTGTTATTTTAAAGAGATCTTTTCCTTCATAATTTTCAAGGTCTGAAAGTCTATCTTCAGTTTTATTCATGCAGTTTTGCAACTTTTCAATGGCATTTTTAATTTCCTGGATATCTGTTTGAATCTATTTCATGCAATCTGTTTCTTTTCTATAGTGGGTATTCATGTTTTCCATCATTTTTCTATGTATTTTTATCTAGGTTGACTCTAGATTTGCTGAGCTATTCCTTCATTATGTCATTATTTCCTTTTTTACCTGAGAGATTGTTTCTAATCTGATTTTCTCTATAGTCTCATGGATTTGTTTCTTTACTTTAGTTGCTATCATTTCAGAAATTTCAGGTGTGTGTTTTCCATTTTCCTCTATTTTATTGTGCCCTGGACTTGTTCTGGGGGGGCTGGAGCTCTGAGATTGCATTTCACTGCTGCAGCTTGTCATTTGCTAGTCTAAAATTTTTTATTTTTTTATTCATTGATTCTTGTAGTAAATAGCTTTATCACTAGCGTCAAGGTCTGCATGGGAAATGCCTGTTCTCAGTGATATCTTCTGCGTGTAGCAGGTTCTTGGTTTGAGTCTGTTCCAACACTCCACCTTCCAAATTTATTAAGAGTGAGATGTTGGTATCTGTTTGGCTCAGCCCCCAGTTCTTTGGTTCTGGGCTGTATTGAGGATATTATTCCAGACTTCCCAGTATTGTTACAGAAGGGAGAACAACTGATTACAGCAGATACGACATCCTAGCTAAAGTAGTGTAATTAACAATAACAATATCATCAAGCACAGCTTAGAAAATGACAGACTGTGGTGAGCATTAATTTTGTACCTTAAGCCATAGAAGCAAAATCTACTGTTATATAATCTACTGTTATACTGTTATATAACCCATCATAAATTGGGGGCTTGTATGCAAAGTGTTTCCCCTTAGCATGGTGGTTTTACCCAGTGGTGGGGGAATTTACGAATGACAGTAGATAAAACAAAGATAACTGAAGAGACATATAGTAGAAGCAAGGCTGGAGGACAGAGGATGATCATGCAAGCTTTGGGAAACTAGAGAAAAGGGCAGAAGAGAAAGAATTAAGGGATTGTACAAGCAAGGGATTATCAGAGTTCACCAGAAAAATTCGAGATACTATTCACTCATGAGAGTGATTAAATCTAGAGAGATAAATTGAAGAAAGGGAGAAAGAAGATGAATAGATTAAAACAAAAATATAGGTAAAAGACAAGAAAAAGGAAAAGGAAATAAACCAGCAAAGAAAGAAGAAAAATAAAATAAACTCCTCTGGTGTCCACCGAAAGCCCAAAACTCCTATGGAACCTTGCCGAGCCTGCAATACCGTTTGCCCTGGATGGGAGGCTGCTCTTGGCCTCCAGATGTGGAGGTTTGGGGCCAGTCTGCAGCCAGCACTTTCTGCATGTCCCTTAGCAGCCTGCCCACTACTCACCCTGGCTCTCTCAGCATCTTTCTCCCAGCTGCTGTGCTGCTTTTGGACAGACAGGGGCTGTTCCCAGTCCCATGTGCAGTTGGCGCCTCTTAGTCCTTGCTCAGCCTTCTGTGTTTCTCTTCCACTGGCAGGTCTCTGTCCTCACTGGCTGTTATAAGGTGGGGTGGAGTGCTGCTTGTGATCTGACACTCTGCTCCTTAGGTGCTGTCCAAGGCTGCTTGGTCCCGATTCTTACTCCTCTCCTGAGGAGGGAGTGGTAACTTCCTGCTTGTTGCTTTGAGGTCTGCTGCCGCTGCCACCAACCTCCAATGTAGTCTGTAACTTGTCGGGCCAGGTGGAGGGGTGCTGTGGGGTGCCTTTCTGCTCATGCCTCTGGCATGCGGAGCACTGACCATGGTGAAAGGATGTTTAATTCCTTGCACCTCTCTAACCACAGCTCACAAGGAGAGGATAACTGCCCCGTGTACTACACACTCCTGTAGTCTCTAATCTTTTCCCTAGAGGTACCAGTTAGCACTCTGGGGCACAAAAGGAAAGAGAAGAAAAGAAAAGAAAAAAAGAGAAAAGAAAGAAAGAAAGCTGACTGATTATCAGAGAGGGAGCAGTTCACTCCCTCCTGTGTGTTCCGGTGGAATTTGCTGCTGGGTTGCAGAGTCCTCTGTTTGGAGGAAGGCAGAAGAGGCAGGGGACACTACATCCCAAGTCTCTCCTGTGTGACTTGGTTTAGCCACACTCCTTTAGTATATCCATTTTTTTCTTTACTTCTCTTCTTTCTTCTTTTGAGCTTTCTACAATGGTGGACTGTCACCCATGATCTGGTGATCTGCTCCACCCAGGTGGGCTTGCTGTCTGTTTTTTAAGTCCTTTACCTGTGTTTCGCTTGATCTATGGGTCTCTTATTTCATACTGATGTTGGTTTCAGAATGTATGCTTCTCCCTTTCTTCCAATTACCTGT
>RJWT010023904.1:5618-16758 GCA_004365215.1 Cuniculus paca | reverse complement strand
GGTGCTGACAAGGCTGAATGGTGTGCTGCTTCTCAAGCTTTGCTAGGCTCTCACCCTTCTTTCTTCTCCTGACTACTGGTGCTGTCAAAGCTGGGCACTAGTGGGCGAGAGAATCAGACTGATTTTGGTGGCTCTGGCCCAGGCCTTGCTGCTCAAGCCAAAAAACGTGGTCATATCTCAACCCAAGTGAAGGACTTGTGAACTCCTGGGAAATAGACTGTAGAGCCTGAATTCCAAGATTAAGAGGTTACCCTCAACTGCCCTTGGTGGATGGCTTGCTCAATAGGGGAAACCAGAGGTCCAGGTGTACCCTGCTTTAGACGGGGTGCTTCTGAGGCCACTGTGATCATGTGCAGAAGACAGAAGACACTTCACAGGGCTTTCAGTCATAAGGGGAATTCACAGTTAGTCACAATGGATGAGGCAAGCTTGGGAATGGGGTGGAGATCAGGAACCCAGATGGAATACCAGCGCTTCTTCCTAGGTGGCTAGATGGTGAGGGAACCCACCGCCACCCTTGCACATATGTGCCCCTGTGTGCATGTGCTCGTGTGCAGCTGGGGAAGGCTCAGACAAAGAGCAGTGTTTGGGGTATTCCATGGAGAAAAGGCTGCAGGAAGGAGACCTCGCTTGGCGGTAAGGTTGTAAGCAGAGAAGTGATGTTTGGGTGAAGCAGTGATAGCTCAACAGAGAGAAGGGGTATATTAGAGCTTGTGTATTGCACGATCAGCACTGGGCCAGGCACTCCAGCCAAAGGCGTTGTTTGTCATGCTGTGTGGGTCACTGCCATGGCTGTGGGGTCCTCGGTGACCCCTTCAGCTCTTCTCACATGCTCCCTCTCCTAGAGCCACCGAGAAGACAGACGTTTGCACTATGTACTGAGATCCACATCAACTTGTCATCCTAAGTGCTTGGTACCAGTGGCATCTTCTGGAGTAGGGATTCCTTGCATTGATGTGGTGGTGAGTTAAAGATTTGGTTGGTAGAACCAACCTGAGCTGGGCTCCGATCCTGGCCTCTCCACTAAGCAGTCATACAATTCTGGGCATAGGTTTTCTGCTGTAAGCCTCCATTTGTTCCTTGGTGACAGGAGGCAGTGATCACTCCATCTCTGAAGGACTGGCTCCTGTCAGGTGCTCCGACTTTCTTCTCACTTGTGCAGCCTCTGGTGAATGCACTGGCTCACCTCTGATTTCACGCTTCTCTGTGCTTTTTCTTGCTGAAACTTGTCTCCCCTTGAAGCACATCCCACCTCTGGAGAGGACAGAGCTGGCTTTTTATTTTTAGACCAAGTTACTCACATAAAATGTATAAGGTTGGCTGTTTAATTCAGATTCTTCAGTTCCCTTATACCTTGGGGAAAACAATGGCACTTTTTCCCTTGAAATATGAAAATTGGTTACCTCCTTACCTTACAAGCAGAAACTGCTCAATAGATAGATAAAGGTAGTTTACAATTGCCTGGTTCCACCAACCCCAAGGGCCCGTGGGTAGAATTCAGGAGATCGAGTGGAAAAGATTAGAGCTGCATTTCTGACTGACACTTAGAATTTCCTTCAACTATAAATGGCAACAAACTGATCTTTGTAGCATTACCACAACCCATGACATCCTTACTCCTAGAATTCTCAGCTCTTTGCACATCACATTACAGTTCGCACTAATTATTCAACATGTCATTTATGCTTATCACTACTTTGAACTTTTTGGTAACTCAACCTTCCACTAATTCTTTTTATTTATTATGTTAAGAAAACACACTCTACATATGTATAGCCCCTACCTATTTAATAATTGACTATACAAATTAAGGTATAATTAGCTTGATTTATAGGTGTATGTTTTTTACCTTATGAATCAGGTATGCTTTACCTGATTGCTGATCTGATTCTTGACCCAAAAAAGTTGATTAACCTCTAGACATCAGAAGGCTGCTAGGTAAGAGTGGCAATTCCAAATAGAACCACAGGAGGGAACTATTTCACAATTTATGTTTTAGAAGATCACAGCAGCAATTTTTCATACTGTCTCTTCCTGGCTCTTGTTCTAAAATTGGTTCAAGTTTTCTTTATTGTTAGCAGTGTAATTGGGCCCTATGATGAGGCTCTGAAGCTGATACCTTGCCAAGAGCTGAAGCATCCTTGAATCCAGGCAGGCGTGAGATAAAAAATGAGTCTCCCAGGCACTAGAAGGGAACATGAGGTTTAATGCCCATAGCTTGTTTGCCACCCCCCACCCCACCAATTCTTGTAGAGAAGAGAGGGTTCTTGCTTTGTTATTCTAGTAAGAACAGACCCTCTATTAAGATGGAAATACAGCAGAGAATTTTTCATTAATACGATGGTTGTTAGAAGAAATTGTGTTAGTATGTGTCAAGGTGGGAGGGGGCAGAAGCAGAGCTGCTGTAGGAAGAAGGGAAATCAAAACTCTCTGGGTGGAGAGAGGCTGTAATGCTATAATAAAAACCTGAGGCCCTAACCAGTCCTTCCACTTGGTTATGCAGTGGTTGCTCCCAGGGCTGATTTTAATGGGAACAATTTCAGATGTTCCATTGTCCTGTGGCCATATCAGTACTTAGGTCACTGTATATATTTCAGGGCATGGAACAGAGGTCTTAGAGTGTCTAGTTGAAAAGGACAGCAGCTGCTTTTACAAGTCAGCATCATTTGTTGAAAGGAACAGCTATGCAAACTCTCACTTGCCCGGAAGTAGGTCAGCCTAGAGAAAACGCAGCAAAATGTCTTCATGGGCACAGTCACTGCACAGAACACAGTGCAGTGATTTAAACCTACCAGCGACTCTAAAGTTAACATTTGTTACACTGCTTCTCTGACTTTTAAGGTGTAAAGCCTGCTTTTTTCTCCCCAAGTTTTAATTAGGTACTACATTGTTTCATTCATTCGTTCAATCATTGCATAGGTGGCCGTTGAAAGCTGCCCTGTATAGGCTCCATCCTGGATGCTAGGGCTCTAGGAGAGAACCAGCTGCAGATGCTGTGAATCTACAGCCTCTCAGAATGCATGAGGTGCACTGGATCCTTTCATGAATTAGATGAGTAAGGTCCTTTTGGTGTATCTATCAGTCAAGTTGTTAATCTTCTCTGAGTTTGTTTCTTCCTATGTAAAGTGGAATAATATTACCTACCTCACAAAATTATTTTGAGGTTTTAGAAAACAGTACCCAGTTAACACTGTGCTTGGCCATTTTCATGAGGAACATGGCTTTGTTTCTTTGACCATGTAGTGTATATGGGCTGCTGCATCCTGCTTCACTTCATGGCACTACTATTTCCATAGTCTCTGAACTTAATAGATGCTTCTCATTAAGGTGCCCAAGATTGATTTTGTGAAGTGACAGTGTGACAAAGTGATTATGAGCTGGATAGCTTGGGCTAAGTCTCAGGTAGGACACACTAGGTGCAAGAGTTGAGCAAATTGCTTAGGTTCTCTGTACTTCAGTTTTCAACCTTTAAAATAAGATAATTAAGAATTTTATGCATAGAATTGTTATGAATTAGTACATGAAAAGCACTTTAGAATAATCCTTGGTGTATAGTAATGACTCAGAATTATGAACTGCTATTATTATTGTTATCGTTCTGCTGTATTCTGTGATATAAATTTAAAGGATTTTGTGACTTTACTGGACAGTCTAGACCAGTGGTCTCATGTCTCAGGGTCCTGTTTTCTCAACATGCTAAGGTGATGGGGTGAGGATGGGATGGGTGGATGAGCAATAATGGCGTAATGATAGGGGTGGTGATGGAATTGTGAAATTTTGCCAAGGATGATTGTGGGTGGCAGCAGGGTAAAGGTGGGGGTAATGGTGACCTGTTGGTGGTGGGATGGTGTGATGATGGTGGGGTGGTGGAAATTGAATAGTTCTTGGTGTGATGTGGTAGTTGTTTTTAGTGATGGTGGTGTTAGGGTGATGTGGTCTGGTGCTGGTAGATAGCTGGTATTGATGGAGTGATGTGGGGTGGGGCTGGTTGCTGTTCATGGTGGTGATGGAGTGATGTTCAAGTGGTGTTGGTGTGGTTGATGGGATGATAGTCGGGTGTTGTTGACAGGGAGAAGATGCAATAGAGGTGAGGTGGGGGAATGACAATGGAGTAGTCGTAGGTGGTAGTATTGGAGCTGTGGGGGCAGTGTGGGATCAGATAGGAGAACAAGTCACTTTTTCTACTACTTGGAGGCAAATCTTGCCTGACCACTACAGTAGGGCAACTTTAGGAACTTGGTGTATCTCTGACCCAGCTCTGTGGCACTCCTGGCTGTTGGCCCAGAGGGCCCTGGTGCGTCCTCAGTCGGGGAAGTGAATGTGCTGGAGTTCTAAACAACAAAATCAATTCCTGCTTGTGTTCTGATTATTTGTTCCTTAAGAACTTACTTCATTCATTTATGGACATGCCCACATTTTATTTTATACTCTCATCTCATACTCTATTTTTTTCCCTCTGAGAAACCACAAGCATTTTGAAAGTATTGTACAGATATTTCTTATAATATCCCTTTGATGTTGGGGTCAGGTAAAAGAACCTCACTTTACAGGTGACAAAATTGGGGTGATTCACCAGGTCACATGTTTCTTAAACCATTGAGAAGTGGTATCTGGTTTACAACCTTTTCTGTGGCTGGCAGAATTAATTTTTGATGGGGGAAAAAGGCCATTTTGTTATAGTTTAACCTCCCCACTACTGCAGAAAGAGAGATGACAAGAAAAGCTCTTTCTTTTCTCTTTTCAGAGAGCCAGGTTGGGCGCCTTCTCTCCCGTGTCTTTGTCTGTGACCCTGTTTCCTTGCTGACAGGAACAAGGTACCAGAGCTGGTAAGGGCAGGAGCTGAGTGTGAAGTTTTCCTGTGAAGCTTTGGCGAGTGAGTGGTGTTTGTACTGCCCTTGTCACCCCCAGGAACTATTTTGGAGAGGGGAAAAAAAAGTAAACCAAAAAACTTCTTTCACTTTTTACCACTCAAAAAATATTTGCTCCACATTTGATAACGCTGAGAAATCTCACATTTTCCGTGGTGAGAGCAGCTGCGGTTGCTTCCGGAATGCCTTTGTGTGTGCGTGTGGGGCTGTCACAGGCACGGCAGTTCCTGTGGAGACCGGGTGTTGTTGGTGCCTGAGCCAGGACAAATGCAGTGTGCTTTTCAGGCACTGTGCTTAAACTGAAAATGATAAAAGGGCATTCTTCAGGACATACTGATCTCCAAAAGGCTATTTTCTAAAAAATGTTAATTGTGCATGTTGAACAGAAACCATACGCTCCCAGCAGCCTCACTGAGTCCTGTTTGCAGATGTTTTGTGGAGGTGATTTAAACCTTAGGACTCTGCCTTTCTTCCCTCTGGTGAAGGATCTTGGTGTAATCAACTCATTAACTGTGTTCCCATTATTCGCCTGCAGTTGCAGTCCTCTGCTTTCAATAAAAAGGCAGAGCACTGTCAGGGGATGTGGAAGTCACAGAGGTGGCCTCAGTGGTTGATCAATGGTAATGGCAACTTTGCAAATTTAAGAACAGCTCATGAGGCAAAAATGAGAAGCCATATGAAGTGCTGATGAAAAGCAACTTTCTAACAGTTGTATCCTGTGGTTCCACATGAGATGTAGGTTGTGAAGGAGGAAGAGTTATGATCCATTTGGTGCTTGGTGTTGAGGCTCTCTGAGGCCAGTCCATGCATCTCTGTGGTGTGGGTCCTAGAGTATTTATTTAACAAAGATGTCCCATGGACAGGTGCTAGAGCTTCAGTGACAAGGAAGACATACCCTGTCGTCAGGGAGTGAACAGTCTTAGGAGAGAGAGATGAGACACATGCATTTCAAGCAGTGCAGTTCCGAGTAAGTGTTACAGCACAGCATTGTTCCTAAATGGATTCGCGGAAGCTGGAAGTATGCACAGGTACCCTAGAGATACTTGAGAGGTAAGTTTTTCTCTGCTGAGTTGGACAAAGAAGAGATTGTTAATGACCACTCACCAAAGGCACTGGGAATAATGCCTGTAGTCGGGGTTGGATTCATCATTTGTTATCACAAAGGAGAATGCCCCCACAAAGCACCATAGAGGAGTTGTATAAGAGGAAATTGGGAGGAGCTCACTGAGGATTTAGATATGTTTTTGATGATTTGGGAGAAAAACACAAAATGAAGCTCTGTTCTGGACCAGTGCTTCAGAAAGTAGGGCAATTTGGTGGGTGGCTATTTTGTACTAATCCTAATACTCAATTTAACTCTGTAGGTCTAGGGAGTGGGAGGGAGATTTGGGGTTAAAGAAATCACTGGGAAAGCAGCATTTGTGACTCATGCTAGCTTGGGGAAGAGGATGTTTGGTCATTCTTGTGATTGCAGTCTCTTTTTTTAATCTCTGTTCAGATGTGGTTATGACCTTACTTTTTTTCTTATTGGAGTTCTCAACTGATGTTGATAGTCTGTGAAATTGTTAATGTTCATCAGGGGAGGATCACAGTCTAGCAGTCCAGCAAGGAGCAAGTAGACTGGCTGCCAACTGCAAGGGCTTGGTGATGCTCTTTCTCCCTCTCAAAATGCTTGGTACGGATACTGAGGGATAAGTAGGGTTTCACAGATCGAAAGAGAAAGACATTTTAGGCAGGAAGTAGATAGAAAGATGCATCGAGTATCGCAGGAGGCAGCAGACACTGTGAGTGGCTCAGGACACCAGGAGTGAGAGTTTACGGTGGGTTGGGCAGGAGGTGCCAAGCCAAAGAATCAGACAAGGCCAGATGGTGGAGGGCTTGTGAGTCTAAGGAGCTTAGGTTGAATCCCTTGGCTATCATCATCTGAGTGCTGAACTCAGAGCAGCTGATCAACAGATATTTTCTGATTTGGAATATTGATAATTGAATTAGACCTCATTTTGCTTGAATTGAACCTCATTTTCCTTGCATATTCATCCCTCTCACACCCCTTTATTGGTATCAAAGCCAAAAAGAAAAGCTACCCAAAGGAGTGATGTCCTTCTAGGAGTTGAGATATTCTTTCCTTATGGTAACTTTTGGAATATTGTGGTCCCAGAGCTGGAAGGGCTCTCCTGGCATATTGGTTTGTCTCCCTCCTTTTATAAAGAGGGACTTGAAGCATCAAGTACCTGCTTGATGCTCCACAGCAGATCATGAAACAATGAGTATTTGAACTCACAATTTCTGCTTCTTTGTCTCTACTACAACAACCCTTGTACCCATCGTTCAGAATGATCTCAAATAAATTCTTATATAATCCTAGTAAATCTTGAGACTTTATGAGGCTCAGGCTCTCTAGGAACCTCCATACACAAGAGCAAAATCCAGCAGCAAGATGTATTTGAGGAGAATTTCATTTGTTATGCATGATTGCTGAATTTTAAGAGGCTATGATTCATGAACCATAGGGACTTTTTAGAGGTCCTTCCCTCCAGTCTTCTCTTAGCTCCTCCGTATGCTCTCTTGCACCAATACCTGAACTGCTTCCCTAATCACAGTCTACAGCTGAATTTTCTCTTGTCCTTCTTTCTTTTCCAGTTCTTCATTAAATAGACAGACTTAAACTTTGCCCGTATCCTTCCTACCTTCTTCCTGTCTTTCAGGACCCATTTTTCTCCTCATATCAATCAGTGTGGTGTCTGTTTGCAAGTTACAGAAACCTCACTATGGTGATTAACACAAGTGAAAAGTTTGTTTTTATCTCTCCATACAAGAAGTCCAGAGGAAGGTGATCCGTGGTTGACCCTTCATGGTTTTCTGCTCTTTCCTTGATGGTGGGTAACCTTCTTATTACTACAAATGGCTGCTTCCCCTTCAAGAATCATGTATTTACAAAAGAAAACCCAAGTTTGGGAGTACATGCTGTAATCCCAGCACTCCTCCTGAGGCAGGAGGATTGTTGTGAATTTGAGGCAGCCTGAACAACATAGCAAGACCCGGTCTTAACAGCAACAACAATAACAACAACAAAACACAGTACAAAACAAAGCAAAACAAAACAAAACAAAACAAAACAAAACAAAACAAGCAAATCATGCATTCACTCTAGGCCAAAAGAAGGGCAACGACCAAATAGAAGATATTTGTGCCTGCTGGATGACCTCTTCATATTAGGAAAACAGGTAGACTTCTTCTCTATAATTATTTTATTTTAATGCATAATAAGATAACCTTTCCAAGTGGAATATATTTGGAAACTTTTTGGACTTGAAATGTCTCATAGTAAAGCAATGATCTAAAGTATAATGCATCAGAAAAAAAAAGTGTTCTGCTTCTTATAAATAATATGTCCTAAATGCTTGTTTATGCTTTCTTGGAAGCCTCATCTAGTAGATTTCCACTTTCACTTCATGGGCCAGAAATGATCACAGGGCCTTTGCTAGCTGCAAGGAAGCCAGGGAGGTGAGTACTATAACTCATCACCTCGAAATCCTTAAAAAAATCATGGTCTTGTTAATAGACAAGGGAAGAAGACATACTGGGTAAGAAGCTATCAGTGACTTCCATAGTCATCTGCTAGACTTTGCATCACAAAAATATTGGGGCTGATCTGGCAAAAAGGGCTCTTTTCCATGTTGAGGTAAGGGAGAGATTAAACAAAATTATTCACAAGTAAATGAGTATTAGCTTAAAGAAGTTTGATCAATTCTAGAACACACTGACTTTGTTTTTACTCTGAAAATTTTAGCCTACAAATATGGAACTATTAACAAGCATTTAGGACTTATTATTTATAGGAAAGAGAACACTTTTTCTTGATGCATTATACGTTAGGTCATTGCTTTACTCTGAGACATTTCAATTCTAAGAGGTTTCCAAATACATTCCACTTGGAAAGGTTATAGTTGTCTTCTTTTATTATGCATTAAAATAAAATAATTATAGAGAAGAAGCCTGCCAAACTCTTGGTACTATAATTTCAATTCTCATCTCTATTAATATGTATATAGATTTTTATATTATTAAGTGAGTGTATAGCAATTGGTTGCAAGCTACTCTTTTTCATTTAACATTATTTTGTGGGCATGATTTTATAGACTGACAGTTCATGTAGGTATTTTTAGTAATGATATGATATTTTGATATGTTATAATTCATTAGCTATTTCCCTTTGATGAGAGGTGACTTAAAAATATTTAACAGTTGATATGGCATTGATATTAATTAATTTGAACAAACTAGGCAATCAAAGCAGAACATGTCCTGGCATTAATACATTTATTGTTGGATTGCAGGGTGGATTATTGGTGGTAGGTTGAGCAGTTAATATTCATTAACTGATACAGAAAATCTGTAACGACTTTCTCCCTTTAACTATATGTTCAAGGAGTTGTATATACTATCTCTGCTGACACAGTTTTATTCTAGGCAGCCGAGTACACTCTTTGAATTCAGGTATTCAATTACAGAAGGAAAGAATGCATTCTGGGGACAACTGACAGTTTCTAAAGGTCTACAAATAGTTGTATTTTTATTCAATGAAATTCCCCTCAAGAATGTATGTATGTTCATTCAAGCCACTTAAGCATCTCTGGAGGTAGGTTATTTTTTGAATTATAGTAAAGGATGTCTACTATTGAGTGATCTTTGCTTTAGGTATTCAGGGTGGTGGAGGCACAGGGAGCTCATGTGGTGGAGTGCGGGCTCTGGTCTGAAGATGAGGAGTGAGCAGATATCAGTCTGTCAGATGAGCAGGATGTGATCAGGTTTGAGGTTTAAAGTGAGTCCACTTTAAACTTACTTTTTCAAAGGTGGTTTCATAGAGGTTCAGAGTAGTATAGTGATTACTAGTGCCTAGGTCGAGTAGAGGGGAGGAAAGAATGGGAAAAGGTTGCTTACTAGGCACTAAGTTTTAGTTAAAAGAAAGTAGTTCTGGTGGTCTACTGCACAGTAGGGTGACTATAGATAAGGATAATTGACTGGATAGTTTTTAAAAGCCAGGAAAAGAGATTTTTAGTTCTTCCATTGTAGGGAAATGATAGACGCTTGAGGAGGTTGATTTGTTCCTCTTGATTTGAACATTACACAATATATACATATGTCAAACCATCACATGGTACCACATACATATGTGCAATTTTAAATAGCTAAAGATAAAAATTAAAAAATTAAATTTTTTTTCATAGAGAGATAACATACATAAACTATATGAGGTGTACTAATCTTCCTTGTATAGATTAATTTATTTTTTTCCTAGGTGTACCTGTGGAATCACCACCCATTATCATACAGGATACTCCTGTTCCCCATGAGTCTCCCTTGTGACTCTTTCCTGTCAGTTCCTGTCCATCTCCAATGGTTCTGTTCTGTTTTGTTTTTTGAGATAGGGTCTTGCTATGTAATTCAGGCTGGCCTTGAACTCACTATGTGGCCCAGGCTGGCCTCAAACTCTCAACTCATTGCAATCCTCCTGCCTCAGCCTTCCAAGTGCTGGGCTTATAGGCATGCACCACCACGGCCAGTTTCATCTCCACCGTTTTGACTTTCATCTTCGTGAACTAGCTTTCCTTGTTCTTTAATTTCCTATAAATGGAGTCATACAGAATGTTCTCTTTTGTGTCTTGCTTCTTTTACTTACAATGTTTATGAAATGCATCCCTGTTGTTTCATATATTAGTAGTTCAACATTATTATTTCTACATGACTTAATTTTGAGTCCACAATGCTGACATGCTAGTGACTCTAGTTTTGTAAATACCTGATGACAGTGTTGGCTGAATGAGTGGACGAAGGAATGAATGAAAGAAATCTTTCTATGTATCTCTTCTAAAAGGAACACTTATAAATGAGATTTTTTTTTTGCTGTAGAAACAGAATTTATTTTTATTTTAATTAAATTTATTTTTTAAATTTTAGTTTGTTAGTACATGCCCACAGTATGTAATGTTTACATTCCTCATAGGTAGTTCGTACATGTACATAGCATATCTTTTTTTTCTTTTTCTTTTTTAATTTTTTTTATTTTAAAGAAAATAGGACAAAACAAAACAAAACAAAACAGAACGAAAAAAGTGAAAGAAAACAGAATAGAGTCAAACATAATATAGCATTTCAAAGCAGAACACTGCAAGCTATACAGGTTTTCAAAACATAACAACAGGAGATTAACAATGGTTACCCTAGTGTCTCTTGCTTTCTTCAAAATGGTTGTTCTTACATTTACAGACAAT
>RJWT010023903.1:0-16651 GCA_004365215.1 Cuniculus paca | reverse complement strand
TTGTGTACCCGTTGTTTCCACTGAGATTTATGCATTTATGAGGGTGGGGGAATCAAATCGCTTTGTACATGTCCTAGTTCACCAAAATCAGAACATTTTCTCAGGCTGAAAACCAGGATTCAACTTGCTTTTGTCAATTGCAAGTGAAATGTGAACCTGTCACAAATGAAACCACAACTTTCTTCTTAGAGCCTTTCAAGTAAATGACTATGGAATTCAATTACACACAATATAAAATATACAAAATACATTAACACCTTTTTGAAAGGGACTTTTATAGATAACTGGAAGAAAGTATTACAAATAGTTGTAGTTATGGTCATTAAAAAGAAATTAATAGCTGGGTGTTGGTGGGCCACATTTGTAACCCTAGCACTGAGGAGGCTGAAGCAGAAGGATTGCCACAAATGTGAAGCCAGCTTGTGACACTGTGGAAAGTTTTGGTCACTATTGCTCAAGACTGACATACCATCACTGATGCACGAAGATGAGCCATAAAAATAGCTTAAGGCATAAAACGAAGTTTAGGACTAACTGAAATTGGAAACTCTCAGCTAATAAAGATGAAGTTCAAGCACAGATGTGATTAAATCACATTTGGAAATGAACACTCTAATAAATTTCTCAAAATATAAAACGTCCTTGCCAGGCACGGCAGCACACTAGCACTCTGGGAGGCTGAAGCAGGATGGCAAGTCCGAGCTCAGCCTAGGCAACTCAGCGAGACTCTCTTTCAAAATAAATAGATAGATAGATAGATAGATAGATAGATAGATCGGTCGGTCGGTCTGGGAATGTAGCTGAGTACAGAGATTCTGGGTTCAATACCCGGTACTAAAAACCAAAAGTTTAAAAAAAAAGTTTAAAAAAAATCCTTCACACCTGAAGGGAAATTTCAGCTATCAATCACTACTACTTACACAGTAGGTCTGCCTTTAATCATTCTTCCTTCCTAACTCTTCTCAAGCCTTTGAGGTCAGCTCAAATGTCCACTCAGCCCTTAAGGAGTCGAATGCTCCCTCTTCTGTTTTCATGGAAATCTTTTAAAGAGCTGCCACTATGCTGTTCAGAGGATTATAAATACATGTCTTTCAATGCCCACTATACCATGAGCTCATTAAGCCCAAGAACTCTCCATATATAACATACATCCATAAATATTTTAAGAAGACATTCATGAAATCTTCCTATACATTTATGCAACTCTATGAAGTGTGAGGCATTATTGAAAAATACTACACCATACTAAGTATTAAGCCAGAGAATACAGCTAAAGATCTGACAGTTTTTATTAGGCCAAATTGATTTCTAGTATATAAATCATAATGAGTGTGTATATTAAAGTAGAAATACACTTTATCAAGTAAGTTTTTATGTGATCAATCAAGTGGCATCAGGCAGAGATTCTAGCACTTGTTAGACAAATGCCTTAAGATTTTAGAAGTCTTGACCCAACATACTTATGGCCACAAATTAGGAAAATGACAAAACTTTTTCTTAAATAATCATAGATGTCTAAGTAAGGACACAAGTTTCTGTGTTTGATAAAGGTGAGAAAGGGCAATGAAAAAAAAAAAACCTTCTAGTTCAGAAAACCTCTAAAACCTTGTAAAGCCATGAGAAAATAAACTGTATAGACAGTATAGATTCAAAATCTCATCTATCTCATAAAACTTAATGACTTTTAGTCATTAATGAGCTTTTTTTCCTCTAAAAATTATTATAGTAGTTACAGTGTGTTGCTTATGCAATCATTAAATCCTATTTCCTAACATTTAGCACAGTATTAGGTACAGGGGAAACAAAGATGAACTAAAATATTTCAGTTTCAAACAACTCTAAGCTTACCATAGGACAACTGTTTGACACAGCTTTTCTCACCAACTAGACTATCAACCTTCATAAGTAAAATGTCTTATCTTCTCTTACATTATGCCAAGGCACAAAAATAGCAAATTCAAAGTATTGGTTAGGTAGGAAAAAACAAAACAAGAATATGCTTTAACCCCTTATCTGCAGTTTCACTTTCAATGGTTTTGCTCACCTGAGATAAACCAGTATCAGCATGGATCCCTCAATAATCTTCCTTCTGACTTATGCTAAGGTCCGTATGGCAGCTACCCTGAGACAGCTACCTGACTAATGGGCAGGTAGCATATACAGCATGTCTACACTGACTGAAGGCACAAGTGCTATCTAAGGCAGGAAGAAGTTGAGGCAGCAAGAGATTTCATTACACTACTCACAATGACATGCAAATTAAAAGACATGAGTCATGTACTTCTAGAATTTTTTATTTACCGATTTTGGACCAGTTGATCATATGTAATTGAAACAGCAAAAAGCAAAACCATGGATAAAGAAGGACTACTGCAGTAGCCTAACAGTATGTGAAAACGCCTACATCATTTACCATGCTTTGTTACCCTAACACATGAGCACTGTGTCATCTCACATTACACTCGTAAGGTTGAGTATAGTACAATGAGGTATTGTGAGAGACTACATTCATTCAACATTACAGTATAGTGCTGTAACTGTGATAATAAAGTTATAATTATTAGTTATAGATAAGCTCTTACTGTGCCTAATCTATAAAATTTTATGATAGCTATACATGTATAGGGAAAAGTATATTATATAGTTTTTGGTATTATCCATAGTTTCAGGCATCCACAGGGCGGGGGGGCGGGGCAGGAGACGACACGCAGATTACAATGCATTCCAACAGATAAAAGAAGACTACTCTATTTCCAAGAGCGGCTGTTACAGCTTCCCTTTAATTACAGCAAGTTAACAAAACTTCTACTAATTGAAACAGACCGAATATATATTAAAAATATATTAATTACTCAGTTATGTTTCAGGCATAACCTGAATCTTTTGTGTCATTTTAATGGCTCAATCTTTAAATGGCTTAATTTGGTGATTAAGCCAAAAGAAATAAATGAATTGTTGAAATCAAAGGATGAACCATACAGAGTAACAATGTTAGAATCAGAAGGAAAGCTGGAGACCATCTGACCAAGCTTTTTATTCTGTAGATTAGGAAATGAATGGACAGGGCCAGGGATATAACTCAGCAATATAAGCGCCTGCCTGGCAAGCGCAAGGTCCCGAGTTCAATTCCCAATACAAAAAAAAGGAAACGAATGGAGAGTCATTTAACAAAGTGCTGGCAATGGCACTACGACACGTATCTTCTCACCCACAAAGAGCACATCTTTCTTTAGGCAACACTGAGATTAACATCTCCAATCAGTAAGTCTTACACAGAACAGAGTGAAAAACACATGGACACTGCCTTCCTGTCACCTGCTCAACTGTAACACCAAAGTTACTGGGAGAAGCAGCTACAACTGCTCTGATACCAACGACTCAGCGGTTGAAACACAACTTACAAGAAAGCCATTTCATCAACACATAACAATCATATTAGTCAGGTAACAGATGCTTAATGAAGACAATATGAGAACCAGATGAAGTACAGTAATACTTCACTTATTCAGGTCATCAGTAAAGAAGAAAGTATACCCCAAAAGCTTCTTCACAGATAAGGGAACTCTTCATCTGGAAGAGGTATCTACTACAGCCTGGTATTTACCAGCTGCTTCAAACTATGAAGGAAATACCCAGTGATTACACTGATGCCTCTTCTATTTAATACTGGACACAGCGCTTTGCTTAGTAGAGTTGCCCAGAAAGGATATGATACACTACTTACTGGCTGAGCACTCTTCTTGACCATGTATATACAAGGCCCAATCCTTGCACACTCTAAAGATGACAAGATTAAGACTTATGACAGCCACTCAACCATGCCTGAAGTCATGACCCTACCGGATGGAAGAGGCACAACTAGACTTCAAGTCTCCTGTTAATCAGCTTCATGTGATGACACCAATGACGACATGTTGAAAAGCTAGTGATGAGAGAGATACATCTAGGATGCTTAAATCAGTAACAAGAAGGAACATCCTAGAATACTTTGTGAATGAGAAAAAAGTTACTCCCCCCCAAAAAAATAAGTTACCCACCATAACCTAACCTGTCCTAAAATACAGAACAGAAAAATGCTGTTTGTATGCTTAATATGTTCAAGACATGAGGGAACTTCCTGAATAAACTTTATAGGTTCAAAACTCCTCAAGAATCACATAGAGTTCAAAATTTTCACAATGATTACTAAATTTAGCTTAAAGTATAAGAATTTGAACAGACACTTCTCCAAAGACACACAAATGGCCAATAGGCACACAAAAACATGCTCAACATCACTAATCATTTGAAAAAGGCAAATTAAAAAACCACAAATACAGGTAGGGTATATCTCTGTGGGACAGTGCTTGCCTAGCCTGTATTGATCCCCAACACCACACACAAAAACACACGCACACACCCTAAACAAACAGAAACCATGAGCCAATCAGAAAAATACGGAAAATACAGTTGCCCAGGATATTAAGTAATTATAATCTTTGTACACTGTTGGAATGTAAAACAATGCAGCAACTGTGGAAAACAATTGGCAGTCAAAGAATTAACATTAGCCTGACACCCAGCTAGGGATTTAGCTCAGCAGCACAAGCGTCTGCCTGGCAAGTGCGAGAGGTCATGAGTTCGATCCCCGGTCCAAAAAAAAAAAAATTAGCCAGACATGGTGGCACATGCCTATAATCCCAGCACTCAGGAGGCTGAGGCAGGACAATCCTTACAACTTCAAAACCAGCCTACGCTACAAAGTGAGCCCAAAGCCAGTCTGAATTGCATAATGAGACCCTGTCTCAAAAAGACCAAAAAAAAAAAATTCAAATCAGATGAATTCAAAGAAAGTTAATGCTTTTAACTTGGTAAGCATAAGGAATATTCAAAGAAAATTAAGATCTCTATGCAATTTCAGTTGACTTCATAAACCAACTTCTTTCCACTGGCAGATGTGGGCCCTGGCAACTATAAACGAGTATGGCAAGCACACGAGACAGGAGAAATTCCTGATAAGCAAAGGCACACTAACAATGAACACTAACCACAAAACTAAAATGGGTGACAGACAGCTTTATGAACAATTAAGAGTGAGATGTGCTCTGTTTAGGTAAAGGCTTCTGGCTTATTTCATACTCCAAAAGGCATATCTTGACTCTGAAAATGGTGTGAATCTGAGTACAAGGCAAAGTATAGTAATAAGCAGTACAGAGTGAAAGACTGGGGTCCTGTGATACTCCCACATAATTAGTAAGTAAACAGAGGCTAGTAGGTAAAATGCTCACCTAGCATGTACCAGGCCCTGAGTCTGATCACCAGCACTGAAAAAAATAATTAAGTGAACATGTCCTAAATGGACTCCTAAGCCATAAAAAGTGGTAAATAAACCAGATATGGTGACATGTGCCTGTAATCCTAGCACTCTGTAAGATGAAGCAGCAGAATCACAAATTTGAGCCCAGCCTGAGTAACTTAGTGAGATCCTATCTCAAAATAAAAAAGTAAAAGTACTAATGATGCAGCTTGGTGCAAAGACCCTGGGTTCAATCCCTGGTTCTAAAGAGAAAAAAAAAAAAAAAAAAAAAGAAACCTAAGACTTAAGTGCAGCTCAACAGATTTTGTGAGGACTAAAATATAAATAGTAAAAGACAGAACCCTTTTACCCTTGAAGATCCATCTAAAGGGAAAGGAAGATTTGAGAGAAACTATTAGATAACCAAGTATATAACAACACTCAAATTAACAACATGACCTGTCTGTAATTAGATTTCATACCCTGACAATTTGCCAGGTCAGTTAACTAAGGACTATGCTATTATTTTAAAAGTTCTCAGCCAGACATGGTGGCACAACCCTGTAATTCTAACACTCTAGGAGGCCAAGGTCAACATCTGAACCCAGCATGGACAATTTGGTGAGACCCTGTCTTAAAATTAAATTTTTTGCAAATGGCTAGTTTACAGCTCAGTGCAAAAGCCCTAGGTACAAGATCCTGGGTTCAATTCTCAGCATGACACAGAGAGACAGAGCGCACGCACAAGGTGAGGGATACTGCTCACAATCTCCTTGACAAAACAGTAGCTGAAATTATCTTTCAATAATTTATAGTCTTTCATTTACCAAATTCTTTAATGAATGCTCATGACATCAACTACTATAGGCAAAGTCATCATAACTGTGGGATGATGAGGGTACAGAGTAAGGGAGACCCAGTTCCTGACTAATGTGTAAAGTATCAACATAACAAAGACTCAGAGCTATATAAATTTAGTATTTTAGACAACTGAAAGCAAAGATATTCATTTTTCCTTTCCCAAATAAATTATTCCAACTTTTCCATGATCACAACATTACATCATTTATGTATTTTATTTTGTATACCAAGCAATAACAAATTTGGCCAATCATTTTCAAATATACTTTAAACCTGTTTTGCACTGTCTCATAAGCCACACCTTCATCACGTGCTGTTAAACCCGATTCTCTCAAACAAAATTTGTGTCTGGTCTCTCCCATCTCTTTACAACAATAAATTTGGCTTTCCCCTTCATCCAGTCCCTGTCTAAGCACCCATTCAGAACCCTGTATCTCACCAGCTTCTTTTCTGTCTTGCAGATATGTCATTAATTTCTTATTTAGTACGTGGGTCACAGTCACTTCATGCCTTCTCATTGTATAAATTATACCACTTCTTTCTCTTAGCCCCATAGCTCTTTCAAATTCTGACTCCAAAATACACCTGTTTCAGGAAGTTGTAAACTACCTCCCCACTGGCTAGTGACCTACTATCTAAATATGCTCAGGCTGCATAGCATTAATATACCTTTAATTTGCTGCTTTGTAGAAACAATCTCCAGTTTTTCTCAAAGTGGTCACTTTAATAATCAAAAGGAATTCACACTTCAAAATGCAATTAAGTAAAAACTATAAAGCAAAAAACAAAAAACTATAAAGCAACATGTAAAGAGGTAAAAGACAATACATTACAATCTCACAAAGATAATTAAAAAGTTATACTGAAACAGACTCTATTAGATGCTGCTAATGGGAAGACAAGTAGTGTAACATTACTGAAGAGTTGTTTGGCAATATCCAGACTATAACAGAAACAATCTGAAAATATATGGCCAATATGTTACCAATTGGTGATAAGATTATCAAGTTCTCTTGGCCTTTGTATGTTTTTTAATCTCCCCCTTCAACAGTAAACCTGTATTACTTGTACTATAAAAAGACACAATCTGTATTCACTTTCAAAAGTGGATTGATATAATGACCAGATCAGGCAAAAGATAATTATAGGTGCTTCAGACATCAGTGTGTTGTCCAGAATAAAAAACTATTTTTAAAAATATCAAATAAATATTTCATAATGGTTCCAGTGCTATTTGGCTACCCAAAAATTGCCACCAATAGTGAGTAGTGTTAACTTTTAAGGCATCCTTAAACCTGTCACATTAATGCCATCCAGAAACCATCCATGTGTGGCACTTAGTGAACGCACAGGATTTATGGAACTAAATGAACCACTGCTAAATCAGGGAGGTCTTAGTTGTAAGGTTTTGTTTTTTCAGTTCTTATCTAATACAGTACACAAGATTTTCCAGAGCAATACTGAATCCAAACCTCCTCTTTTCCAGAAACATAAGCTGTCGTAAATGTGCACTTCAGCTTTCAAACCAATGATCTTAAGGCTCAAACATTCTAAGCCCCATATATTTATAGACAAATCAGATGTTTACTTACAGAATAGAGATCAAAGCTGCAATCTTCCTTCCAAGTTACCATAAAATACCAAAGTTCTCCAAGTCTAAGCTTACTCTATAAATTTCATGTTACGAAATGAGCAGGAATTTAAGAGTAAAAACATTAGAAATTCTTAAGTTCCACTACAGACTGTACTGTGCTAATTATTCTCAATAATCAAGAGCAGTCATAAAGTTAGTACAGACTTAGAATACACACAAAAATGCTTTTAAAATCTTTTTAAAATCTTTTTTACCAAAATTCCATAATCTACTTGTGTTATTTCTAAAATCCACAAAGCAAACACTTTTGTTCTTTTTGGCACGAGAGACTGAACATTAGATCTCACATACTAGGTAAATGCTCTACCACTGAGCTATACCCCTAGCCAACTTTTCTTCTATTTTATGACTATCATTCTAATTTCTCTATTAAAAGATGAATAAAGTCCATGGTACAGCTGGCACAGTAACAATATGATTCCTATTAAATATATAAATATCTATATGTGCAAATATAAGATTTTGAAATTTCTGACCAGAGCTGTTGAATGTCATTAAATTATAAAATAAAGCAATAAACAATCAGTGATTTTTTTTAGGATAATCTACAGGTAGAAAAAGGAAGTTGAGCCAAGCATGGTGGCACATGCCTGCAATACCAGCACTCGGGAGGCTGAGGCAGGAGGATTGCTGAGTTTAAGGGTAGCCTGGGCTACATAGTAAGTTCAAGGCCAGCCTGTATTAGAAAGCAAGAGTTTGTCTCAACAACAAATAAAAAAATAAAATAAAGAGAAAGAGAAGAAAAAGGAAGAAGGGGGTAAAGATTTTATTAAAAAAAAAAGAAAGAAAGAAAGAAAGAAAAAGAAAAACCACAAAAGATTGACTTGCTTAAGTCACCCTTAAGGGCAGAAATCCCATTTTATGAAGCTGAATTTGGTGTGTGTTTCTTGCTCAATCAGTTGGTGAAGATATTTAATCTCTGATCTTTATCTTCCCTCATCTGTAAATAAGGATAATGTGTACCTTCCTTAAGGGTAGAAGATGCTCAATGTTCGTTCATTTCCTACAAAGCCTGAATTTCAGCAATTCAATTTAGTAATTTCAAAAGATCAAGATGACCTAGAAAGGTTGGGCATGGTTGTACACACCTGTAATCCCAGCACATAGGAGGGTGAGGCAGGAGGATTGCAGCAAGTTCAAACTGCGTAGCAAAACCTTGTCTCAAAAAGATAAAAAGAAGTAAAAAGACCTAGAAAGATCATTTTATCAGCCCTCGTACCGTAGTATGTATAAGCGGGTATAAGACTCCAAGTGTGTATATGTTGGAGCTTAAAGTTAACTTGTTTATTTGTTGACAGCAGGCACATTCAATCCATGGCCCACAGTGGCTCTGCACAGCTAGTAATGTAGCCACTCAAGAATGTAAAATTTTAGTATTATATAATTTTTTGTGATACTATTCTACATTTGATGGTGCCATAGTTGAGAGAAGACAGTGTAGACAACAGAATGCTATGTAGGAGAAGGCACAGTGCAGTACTAACTCCACCTCCTGCACTTTCCACATATATCAATCCAATGGAAACTCATGTGTATCAGGTATGACACAAGCCTGTGCTGCTTGGTAATTACTCATAGTGGTATTTCAACCTCCTACATGTGTGTGCCTGTGATACAGGCATTTTTGTTTTAATTATGGAACTGGGGATTGAATCTAGGGGTATTTTATCTCTGAACGACATCCATCAAAACACTGCAAATTCTGAGGAAGACTAAAAAAAATTAGATGAGTAAGAAAAGTAGGCATACACCTAAAGCAGCTTGGATTCAAAAGCAAGAATACTGAATTCATTATTATTAATCCAGTCCATTAAATGAAAACCTTCAAGGCTCAAGGCTCCTTCTGTTTTGATTTTGAATAATTCAAAGCAACAGATTGAAAAGTATAATGAGCATTTTAAAAATAGGTCATGCTTCACAGATAACTTAGTTCTTTACGTGGCCTAAGAAATCTTTTTTCTATTTCTTTTTGTCTTTTTGAGACACGGTTTCACTATGCAGTTCAGGATGGCCTTGAAGTCAGTTTGTAGCCCAGGTTGGCCTCAAACTTGCAGCTATTCTCCTGCCTCAGTTTCCTGAGTGCTGGGATTACAGGCATGAGCCACCACACCCAGTAAAAAATCTTTTCTCTTACCTTCAATTTTCTGTTGGTTTAGTTTGTGGTTTATACACTCAAGTTTCCAAGTATGAGAAACCTAGATGACACATTTATTACTGTTTCTTTTTAAGTACTTTAACATTAAAAAAAAGTATACTTCTTTCCACATTTGATAAGTTCTATGAAGGGAAGGCAGAGAAAGGTATTATGTGTAAGTAGCATTTCTAATACAGTAGAACACTTCGAAGAAATTACATTTTATGTCTCCTACTCCCTATAAACAAATACTTGCTCATCCATTCAGAACACACAGAAAATCAGTATGTGTATCTAGGATTCTGACGAATTACTGGAGGACGCCATAAGCACTGTGTTGAACTCCAATCATTAAGCAGAGAACTTCTATTCTTAGGAAACAGCAGGGTTTGGTTTAGTTGGCAAGACTCCTGGCCTCTGGATCAAGAGGTCAGTCTCACATTTCGCATGTGAACTCCAGTTTACATCTCTTACTAACACTCCTGAGGAATAATTCAAGAGGCATTAAATGACAGTCCCATCAAAACCAAGTATCTTGGAAAACTTCAAATCTAGAAATATAGAGACAAAGTACACATACTAATCCTTTTAAAATAAAGACCTGGCTTAAAAATAGGTAAGGAGAAAAGACTGTGTGTGGTTTGGGCCAAAGGTAGGATAAATGAATTCTAGTAATAATACATTGATCTATGTTTTAAAACACTAACCTATTTTTTTAAATGGTATGACAATATCTGTACCATAAAAGTAAGCATCTGGTGTCTAAATACTTCTATTAAATAATTTTACCTCACAGGGTAGTGGGCTAAAAATACAGGAAAATTTCTCACAGAAATGAGAGGCCATATCAAGTAATTTCATGTAGACAATCCACAAGCACACAACTCAGACAGGGTGGCACCAAGTGATTAACAGCTCTCTACAAAAATAGATAAATAATGTTGCAATACATGAGCTCCCATCTGAAATACTAGGCTGAATTCCTGAAAGCAGAAGCTTATTCTGTACTTTAAAAATAGTAACCCAAGGAAAATCAATAACTTGCATTTAAAACTCATATAATAGGTGACTTATTTTAAATAATACCTAGAGGTCCTAAAGAGTCACATGGTAAATTTCCTTAAATAAAACATTTTTCTCTACTTAAAATTACAAGGAAATAATTTGGCCCCAAGATCATGACAAGAACTATATAACCTGAACTAATTTTAAACATAGTTGGGAAAATATTACTGGCATTTCTTTATGCGCAGGTATAATCCTTTCTATAATACGAAGAATTTTCAATTTTCATTTAAAATAGGCTTACTTTGTACCAAAACATTTTCAGTATTCAAATAGCTTTTGTTATAGACTCTTATTCCCAGGTCTGGGAGGTATCCAGCAGGTCGTTCTGTCTGTTAGGCTTGTTCATCAATGGTATGCTGTCCTCTACAAATACTGGACAGCCTCCACATTTTGTTTAGTGTTCTTACACATCTTTATGATGAAGGCTATTTTATCCTAATTAGGTACTATGAAAACAATCATTCTTCTTGCTCATCTTTTCTAGAAGTGAGAAATTCCAACTAAGTTCCATTAAGGAAAATTATGATAAATGATTGCGCTAATTTAGATTTGATATTTTTTCAGTTACTAAACAAAAGCAGAACAGATGCCTAAATAAAGTCAATTCATGTATCAAATTCTAACCTGATGCATAAGTACTGGGAAGTAACTTGTTCAATTAAAACGTTGGTTCTCAGATAAAATAAGATGGACATGTAACTTCTACTATAATGACTGTACCATATGACCTGCTGCTACCAACAAACAAAGCTAAACACTGGGCACAGTGGCACACACCTGTAATCCTAGCACTCAAAAGGATGAGGCAAGAGGATTCCTGAGTTCAAGGCCAGCCTGCATTACATGGTGAGTTCAAGGCCAGGCTGAACTACACATCACTCACAAAAACAAAGCTTAAAGTTATGAAAGATATTTGTATGGTTCTGTGCAATTTAGAAGTACAGATTATTACATTATTACATTAGTACATATATGTATAAAATACTAAAGGGAACTTAAATCTATCAGCAGCAGTTAGGTGTTGAGGCCAGATTATGGAGAAGGGTTGGGGTATTGGCTAAATTCAGTGAATGCCTCTACATCTCTCACAGTCTGACACATATGTCTGATGACTGGGACTATATAACAATATATGCTGAATGTGAAGTAGTTTCAATTCATTCAGTAACTATCTGATAAGTGGACATATGTATCAGAATCAACCTGGGGACCTCTGAACCAGTCAGCAGTTAACTGATCCTTTCTGGTGCTACTTCTTTTAAGAAATATGATTAATTCAATCCTAGATTGAACCCTAGTTCAACCTAAGAAGTACTTATGATCACTAAATGAGTAAAGAATATGAGTAAGACACTGAGAAATTAGCTTTAACTCGAAAATATATTTAACTCAGTCCATAAAAAACTTGAGACAAAACCAATTTAAAACCTTTTAAAGGCTGAAAAGAGGCAGTCACAGATTACTAGAAATTGCTCATGCTAGGGCCGGGGATCTAGCTCAGCGGTCTAAGCGCCTGCCTGGCAAGCGCAATCCCCAGTGAGTTCAATCCCCGGTGCCACAAAAAAAAAAAAAAAAAGAAATTGCTCATGCTTCTCAGCGTCACAGACCTAGGTAAACATGTATAAAGCAAACTTCTCTAAAGCAAATTCCCAATCTATTAAGACAGTCACTTATAAAGAGGATTACATGAACCAAGTATTCAATACATGGTTTCTTTCATTCTAAAGCAGTAATGTCAAATGCAGCACAAAAACAAACTGCATGCTCAGAAGTTTCTTTAACATCCAATTACTAAAGACTAAAAATTATCTTTTTATTTTGAAGAGAACATAACCAAACAAAATAAAACAGAGTAGAGTCAATCACAACAAAACAATGAACATAGTACATGACTTCAAAACAGGGTAAAAGGAAATCAATAATGGCTACCATAATGGCTCTTGTTATCTTCAAAATAACTGTCCACACCATCAGGCATAAAATAAATCAAACAAAATAGAACAGAATAAAACCAGTAACAAAACAAAACAAAACAAAACAAAATAAATGAAAGCAATACAGAACTTCAAGATAATAATAAAACAGCAGTTAAAAATTATCTTAACCAAATGGTTTTCTTTGAAATTCAAAGTATAAATCACGAGCTTACAAAATATTAACATTCCTCCACACTCTTGAATAAAACAAATAAACAATAAACAATTTGCTTATCAGTCGAAATAGGTCAGAAAAAATCCTATGTTGTATTTTTTTTATTTTATTTTTTATTTTTTTTGCGGCACCAGGGATTGAGCTCACGACCTTGCGCTTGCCGGGCAGGCGCTTAGACCGCTGAGCTAGATCCCCAGCCCTTCTATGTTGTATTTGACAACAAAGATAGTCCTAAATTAAAACTGATGATAAACAATAGATCCTAGGGTATAGAAAGCATCTGAATGCTGTTGCTCTGACATCAATGATTAGCTCTTCTCTTAGAAGACTATAAAAGGCCTTTTTTGCTCCGGAGATGGTAACTTTCTCCAGTTTTTGTGTTAACAGAGAAAGTACAAACGAGAATCAGCTTAAGCTTTAATCTCAAGCTTTATTTCTTTTTTACAGTTTGAGAATAAACCACTAATATGCTATTATTTTCTCAAACAGCACAAGAACTTCTTAAAATCAGTTTACATTCTTACCAAAATCACTAAAAAACAAACTTGACTTTCTTTTCAAAGGTATCCTCTTTTCTCACTCTTCGAGCCTCATCATGTTCATCTTAATTTCTACCTAGACCATGAAATGTCACTGTTGGAGCTTTTATTTTTCATTTTCTTAAACAATACCAGTTAAATCACAAAAAGAAAAACTCTTCTAAAAAATTCTACTGACAACACTTATTTTGGTGAAAGGAAATATTTATATTGTACAATATACTTTATTATAAATGAGAAGCACTGTGAATACATTATAAAATCAGAAAATATTTTACTTAATAGTTATATAGATAGCTGGGAATTCACAGAAAATATTTCATTGATTTTTTTTCCACCTGGAAAGGTTCATAACAAATCATTTATTTCAATCCACTAATTTTACAGATGAGGAAACAAATGCTCTACAATTAAGCCAATAAAATCAGCCACATTATTAAACATCTATTATATGTCTGACATTATGCTAAGTACTCAAGACCTAATGGTGAATTGAATGATCCCTGCAATATCCAGTGGAAGAGACAGGCAGGCAGCTAAAATTCAAATTAAGTGGGAAAATTTTTTTACTAGATAGATGTCAAGTTGTAAAACCATTCACAAAGTCAACAAACAGTTTCAGTATAGAGTAAAATCCTACTTTATTTAATTCTGTCCATCTTTCACATGCAACCAAAGACTATAAATTCCTCTACAAACCTCCATTTCAACACAGAAATTTTCTCATGCCACTTCTGTTTCATCCAATTTGGCTCCTAATTAACTGAGGATAAGAACTGCTCTGCCCTCAACCCATGTCCTAAAGCTTTGAGTACAATGGCAAAGTTCTGTGAAAACACTAGAACAGTTGAAAACAGCTCAATACTTCTGAAAAGATTGAACATTTAAAAGCAATTTTCAACATATATTTGGTGAGCATTTACTGTGAGCTATCCCAGTGCAAGTTTATGACATTAGTAGTAAATTCAAAGCAAAAAAATTATTCTCCCAAAACGCTATGATTCAGCATTATGAAGTCTAGCAGAGAAACTCCTTCTCCCAATGCAGCATGGTTCTCAAAAAAGGGTCTGACTGTAAGGCAGATTTATGGTAGGAAAAACTTTGGAAGATTCTCTAGTGAATTAACAAGTGAGCTAAATTTTAAAGCCATTTGTATTTCATTACATAGTACCTGGAGTAGGGGTGAGGGGTTGGTTTGAAGATTAGGCAGAACATCCAAAGAGTGGTCCTCAGAAAATAACCTTTTGCTAAACTAAAATTATCTCAATCTCAATTTATGACACAGAACTAGTAAAATTCTCAACTATAATTAACTGTTATGGTTAATACACTGTGTCAACTTGAGAAGTTTAAAAGTTTAACTCAGAGACTCAGCAGGGAGTCAAAGTTCTTTGTAAATATCCTCATCCTGTGTGATGGAGAGCAAGGACATTGTGTGTTACACCCACCCTCAAGGTGGGGAGGGTGGCCTGGGTACAATTTGAGGGTAGAGAAGAGGCTTGCGTTTTCTCTTTTGCTCTGGCTGCTGCCTTGAAGTGGTGCCCCTGTGCCATGCCAACTTGCCTTGGAGCCAGCTGATTATGGACTGAAATCTCCAGAACTGTAAGCTAAATAAACCTTTCCTTGCTTCACTTTGGTGTCAGGTGTTTGTCTCAGCAACGAAGGAAAAGTAACCAAGACATTAACAAAGTTAAGAAACTCATGGAAGATTGTGCAGGACCCAGGAAGACAAGGAAAAGCCAGAAACTCCCGAGTCAGCCATGCTGGGACCGGGAGGAGCCGATCAAGGATCCAACTAGCCAGCCTTTCTGATAAGCTGCGTAGACCGTGTGGGACCCAGGAAGAGAAAAAAGTCAGTGTCTCCTGTAAGCCTACCAGCACGCAGACTGAAAATCATCAAACCTTCTCACCCCATAAGCCACCAGTTGGTTTGGTGGTCAACCTGAGCTAATAGCAATTGAGGTACAAAAAGCACCTGAAGGATTGTATTGTTAGGTTGAATTTACAGGCATGGGGTTGACAGTCTGAGCATGTATAGGAAGGATAATGGTATGCAATATGGTAAATATGGAGTTTTTCCTGTCTTGTTTTTAAAGTCTAATAATATTCTCACTGTTTTATTCTTAATTTTTTTTTCTTTCTTTACTCAGTATTCTGTTTTGATTGGTTTGTTTTGTTTTGGTCTGATTTTGCTATAATTGGTGAAATGGAAAACTACTGTTGAAGATAAGATACATACACTATAGTAGCCATTGTTGTTTTCCCATTACCCATTGATATTCTGTACCAATTTCACTGCTGTGTTTTGATTGGATTTATTCTGTTTAGTTTTGTTGGGTTTCACTATCTTTAAAATAAAAAAAGAAAGAAAAATTCAAATCAGAACCAGCAAAAGCTGGAAAATGTTATAGCTCAATATATCATGTTTACCTCTTTTCTTTGGAATGTGCTTTATACATTAGAAAATAATGGGATAATATATGTAGATTATATTTAAGATTAAAGTGACAAAATGTTTGTGGATTTGATAATGTAATTTTCCTAAAATATTAGTGTAAGCTATAATAGTCACAAGGAGGTTCTTTATCATCTTAGTTTCTACTTTCATGAATAGGAAAATCATGCCTTCTGATTAGCTTACACATTGCAGAAGCATTTCAAGTTCCTAAATTGTTTCAGCATTTTCTTTGCCTCTTGATGTTTGATTAGTTTCTGATTTTTTGGGAGTAATGCTCATCCTCTATTATCACCACTTCCCTGTTTTTATGTATATTATAATGTATATGTTGTATCCATACTATGTTATATATACATACACATACATAATTTTTTAATTTACAAAAGTAATAAATGAAAATAACCTGTAGAGTATTTATTCTCTAATAAGTGCAGCAATCAAAATATGAAGCTCCATTCTCACTTGCGTATACAATCTCTTCTTTCTTTGGCTTAAGAGTGTCAGGTATTTG
>RJWT010023902.1:0-10396 GCA_004365215.1 Cuniculus paca | reverse complement strand
AACTTAAGGAAAACTGACTTTTGAATGCTGTTATAATTATGTTAAGTCTTTCTGTTTGAGGATTTTTTGTTTGCCTTGTAGAATTTACGTGTTTACTTAGATATTACCACATTTCTTTCTTGTTTTGCTTGTGTATCAGGGATCAAAAGAGCCCCTGAGCTAAATCCCCAGCCCAATCACATTTCTTATAAATTGACTTCTAAATAATTTTTTTCATTGATGTTATAAATGCTGTCTTTTTCCTTCATTGTGTCTTCTGATTATACATTCTAAAGTGTCATGCATATATTTTGTGTCCACTCATCTTTTTAAATTTTTATTCTTTGTAGTATTTTTTAATAGCAAGCTTTGGATTTCTAAGGTGTGTACTATTCAGAGATAACACTTTTTTTGTTGGCACCACTAATTTCTCAGTAATAATGTCCTGTTTTAATCCGAAAAAATATGCAAAGATACGAATTTTAAAGAACACATGCTTCTTACAGTTAGCCTTGTTCAAGTTAAATTCTGTGTCCCATCAGTAAGATTAGGCTTCTGAAAGCTGTGCATATTCTAAATTCAACAAACCTTTAAAATATTTTCAATCTTTTAAATGGTTCTAAAATAAGACATTTAGCTTTGGAAATAAATATAATGCTACTTCAATATTGAACTATTTCATTGCTTTTTTTGTCTTCAGGATCAAATGGCTATTGCATGTGGATCTCGAGCTCATTTGGAAAAAGAATCCATTGCTAAGGTGAGACTTTTTACTGGCTGGCATAAGTCTCCAGCTTTCCAGGCCTCCTTTTTTTATAAGAAATAAGCTTTGTTTAATCTCTTAAAAAGAAGTTCCCTTAAATCTCACGTAGACCTTCTTGAAGTTTATGAAAGATTAGCACTTTTCAGAGTTCTTTCAGTTTTTAAGGGATATTCAGGAAGGATGTAGATTTCACTTTGCCTTCAACTGTAAATGATTCTTTTTATTTTTTTCTTAAAGACACAGAGTTACAAGGTTAAAGTTTGCCATTTAGCTTTTTTTTGTTTTTTTGTTTGTTTTTTTTTTGGCGGCACCAGGGACTGAACTCATGACCTTGCGCTTGCCGGGCAGGCACTTAGACCGCTGAGCTAGATCCCCAGCCCTATTTTTGAGACAGGGTCTCACTATGCTGTTCAGGCTGGCCTTGAGCTCACTTTGTAGCCCAGGCTGGTCTCGAACTCACAACGATCCGCCTGTCTCAGCCTCCCGAGTGCTGGGGTTACAGGCGTGAGCCACCACGCCCTGCTTTGCCATTTAGTTATAAGACAAACTTTTCTAAATGATGCATTTTTGAACCAGTTAGCTTGCCTTTAGATTTCTCATCTTAGCAAACTTAAGTGCTATACAGGTCAAACATTTGTAATCCAAAAATACAAAATTGTGAGAGTCAGCATGATGCCATCAGTAGAAAATTCCACAGCATAAAACTTTGTTTTCCTCACAAAATTATTTAAAAATACTATATAAAATTACCTTCAGTCTGTACCCTTAAGACATACATGGAACAAATGAATTTCATGTTTAAACTTGGGTCCCATCCCTTAAAATTCTCATTATGTATATGCAGATATTCCAAAATCTGAAGAAAAAAATAACCCAAACTCTGAAACACTGCTGGTCCCAAGCTTCTTGGATATGGAATACTTACATATTAAATATTTTAACTTTTTTTCTCTTAGAAAAACACTTGGCCTTAAGATTTGTCAAATTCGTGAATATTCCTTTTAGATTAAAATCTATCGCTAAAGATGTTAATGTTCTTCATTTTGTAGATTATACTGGAAAAGCTAGTAACTTGGAAAAATTATTAAGGAATCATTGTATGCAAAGTTCTTTATATTTTAGTTGTTTCTGTTTTATGCTTTTTGTTTTTGTTTTTGTTTTTGAGACAGGGTCTCGCTATGCAGTTCAAACTGGCCTTGAACTTACTTTGTAGCCCAGGCTGGTCTCAAACTTGCAACGATCCTCCTACCTCAGCCTCCTGAGTGCTGGAATTACAGGCATGCACCACCCTGCCCAGCTATTGCTTGTTTTTTGTCAGTGCTGTAGATTAAACTCAGGGCCTCACACATGCTAGGCAAGCACTTGACCACTGAGCTACATCTCCAGCCTAGAATTACACTATACAGAATTTTTTAAGTCTTAATCTTTTTATTTTATTTTAAAATGTAGGTCTTATGGTATCAAACCCAGTTCATTATATTCTCAGTTAATCTAGAATGGTCAGGCAGATTAGAGAATAATGCAGTATCATTCAATGTATGACTAAAATTAACTGGGAAGGGTTTTTAAATGCATGTTTCTAGACCAGTCCAGTCACATTAAATCAGAATGTAGAAGTGGGACCAGCAATCCTATCTTTTTTTGTTGTTGGTGTTGTGAGACAAGTTCTCACTGTGTGGTTCAGGCTGGATTTGAACTCACTATGTATCCCAGGATGGCCTTCAACTTGTAGTGATCCTCCTGCCTCTGCCTCCTGAGTGCGCACGGTGGCACTCCACCACACCCAGCAAGAAGTCCACATTTTTAACAGTTTCCAAATCACCTTTGTGCCCATGAGACTTTGAGAACCATTGAAATAAAAAGTTCAACCTTAACCCCTCAGTGATTCTGTAGTAAAATATGAGGAAATTGTAATTTTTTTCAAGATAATACTGAAGGCAGAGTCAAACCTTCTTATGAAATTTGCTTAAGTATGAAAACTTAGACTCTCCCTATTTTTTTTATGACATTTCAGCATTCTAGTATTCTATATACGGGAATAAATAAACTTATAAATTCTCTTATAAACTTTCATTGGTATTTGCAAAGCTTAACCTATTAATAGTAGAGACTATTTCACTCCTAGAAATTTAAAATGGGAGGAGTTTAGAAATTAACTAGACCAAATATAGCTCAGCAGCACAGCACCTGCATGGCAAGTGCAAGTTCCTAATTTTGATTCCCAGTAAAAAAAAAAAAAAAAAAAAAAAAATACACTAATTGGGGAGAAGAGGGATAGCTTATGTAGTGAAGGAAAACAGATAGCTTGTGGCAGTAGAAGCAAGAGGTGAGTAAGAGGACCATTGAAATAATCTGGGCAGGAGTTAGCTTGTGTATCAATGTTTGGTGGCAGTAGAAAGGAACCGTGTGCTTTGGTTTTTTTTAATGAATAAATTTTTTTTTTACTGCAAACTTCCATTAGTTGAAAACTCTGAATTTTTTCCTAGAAACTGTATTTAAGTGAGATTATTGTCTGAATCTTCTACCTCCTACTCTTTATAGCCTGATATTAAGAAATCCACACCAGGTTCTCCATCCATGCATTTCTAAAAGTAGTGATTGATTGAGGGCTTTTGACGCTTAAGAGAATTGGCTGCTGATCTGTAGAAAGAAATGATGGCCTGCTCTAGTCACTACAGAGCAGTGGTTGTCCCTGTAGGTACTGTTTATAGCTGCTGCCCAGTAGGAGTAGGCCTGTTGTCCAAATCTAGGTTATTCTTACTAACTGTGCCTGTCTTATAGAAGGTTGTATCCAAAACAAAGCATGCCTCTGCTGCAAGCCCAGGCAGCTGCAGCACAGCGTCTCATTTCTCTTAATGTGCTGTAGATAGCATGTCCCTTGCATAGCAGTCAATCTGTGGGCATTGAAAAAATTATAAAAGAATTCATGAAGGTTGCAGGATAAAATAACAAGTTCAGTAGCTTATTGTATAGAATTCACACATATTTTCCCTAAATATTTTTTATATATCCTCCATTAATCTTCCTCTCTTTTGCTGCTCTTAAGGAAGACAGACGCGATACAGCACTTTAGCTCCCTAAGTTGTGTTCATGCTCCCATGTATGTCATGTAACAGTAACGTTGGTCCAGATGTTCTTGAACTTACCTTTTTTTTTTTTTTTTTAATTATGGCACTGGGGGTTGAACTGAGGGCCTTGTGCATGCCAGGCAGGCTCTCTCCCATTGAACTGCAGCACCTGCCCTGTGAACTTACCGTTTTGAAGGATTCGGAAGTAGAATTCATTAGCGGTTTTTGATATCTGTAGTTTTTAAGTAAGTCTGTCCTATGACATATTTTAGATATCTTCTAAATTTAAAGATACTTTGCCAAGTTTCGAAAGTGAAGCAAGAGCTCCTTGTTTGTGGTTTACCTTGTTATGCTTTTAACATGCAGTAGAAATTAAGTAAGCTCTTCCTGAGAACTCCACACGTCTTTTTAATAAATAGGTGTTATCCTAAAACAAAGGTCTCTTAACATCCAAATGAAAGCAACTATGGTTATTTTTGTTTGCTAATGAGTAATCTCACTCAGATCACATTAAAAATTATTCAGGGAGAATAGTTTGCAGGTATTGTTTTTCTACCTTTAATTTTTATTTTTCTATTTTTTGATTTCTATTTGTTCCTTTCCTAAGCATAAATGCTCTTTTGGAGTTTTAATCAGTCAACCAGTATTTATTGGAAGTATTTAATATGGAAGGCACTGAGCAAGCTGTTGTGAGATCCCAAAAATAATTTAAGATGAGGTTTCTGCCCTGTCTACTTAGAGAGGTAAGACATATTTCCATCAAAACATAATTAATGATTCTAGGTGATAAGTGCTAGATTAGTTTTTAAAGTTTACTTTATATATATCTCATAGATAAATATTTATTCTCCCTTCCCTTCCTGTCCTATTATGCAAGGGAAATTGTGGCCAGGAGAGTAAGTAAGCCTTGAAGCTTTCTTCCTTTATAAAACCATTATTGAGTTCCTGTTACCTTCTGTGCCAAACTCTGGCTAAAGACTTTAGCGGAATGGTTTTTTTTTGCGGGGGAGCATTGTTTGTTTGTTTTTGGTCTTTTTGAGATGGGGTCTTGCAAGCAGTTCAGGCTGGTCTTCAACTCACTTTGTAGCCCAGCCTGACCTTGAACTGTCAACAGTCTTCCTGCCTCAGGCTTCTGAGTGCTGGGATTACAAGCCTTCGCCACCAATCCCGGCAGCATAATGTTGTTTTATCCTTACAATGACCTTATGAAGGAGACATCTCCCTGCTTTATGAATGAGGAAACTGAGAATTGAAGTTACTTGCTTAAGGTCACCATGCTCATCACTAGTGGAGCCAGGATTTAAACAGGTCTGATCAATGTGGTGCTTTTTCTCCTCTATTATCATTCTATTGGATGATGATAGAAAAAGCCTTGTGAATGAAGAGTAGTAATGAAAATTATAATTATGGAAAGCAAAAGGAGACGCATACTCTATTTTACACTGAGATATTAAATGTTTTCCATACTCTGTTATGTTGCTGAATATAAGAAATTCATCATTCTCTGAGCCCATTACCTTAACTGTAGAACATTTTAAAAGATTCTTCTTTAAAATCTTAAATATAGGAGCCGGGCGTGGTGGCTCACGCCTGTAATCCCAGCACTCGGGAGGCTGAGACAGGCGGATCATTGTGAGTTCTGAGACCAGCCTGGGCTACAAAGTGAGCTCAAGGCCAGCTTGAACGGCATAGTGAGACCCTGTCTCAAAAACAGGGCTGGGGATCTAGCTCAGCGGTCTAAGCGCCTGCCTGGCAAGTGCAAGGTCATGAGTTCAATCCCCGGTGCCGCAAAAAAAAAAAAAATCTTAAATATAAAAGTCTCGAATACAATAGTTTATTCTTACATTTTAAAGTTTACAGTGAATAGTGAACTTTTATGCCCCATTACTACCAATAGTAGTCGCTAATAAGAATGTTGAATTTTCAGATTGTATTAAAAACTAAAGTTTGATATCCAGATTATTCAAGTAGTCAATGTTTATATGATGTTTAATTAAACTGCTGGGATACCTAATTAGATAAACTGGGTTTTATTTTTTTTTCAAGCCCTTTCTAGCCTGTAGCTTTGGTGCTACTCTACTGTATATCTTCTGTCAGTGTTCTCATTAGCTAAGTATTGAATTGCAGGTTCAGATGTTAGTGTTTTGCTTTGCCAATACATTTTGGAAATGTCAGCTTGTTTATTTTTATCTTATATATGTATGTATATTTGTGTACTAGGGATTAAACCTAGGACCTTCACACTGAGCTACACTCCCCGGCCCATTTTTAATTTGTTTCTTTTGCTTTCTTTCTTTTTTTTTTTTGGCGAGACAGTGTCTCAGTAAGCTCCCCGGGCTGGGCTTGAACTTACGGTTCTCCTTCCTCACCTAGCCAGAGTTCTGAGAATACAAGCATGCGCCACCAGGCCCTACTGTCACTTTTTTGAAACTGAAATATATGTCAATCAAAGAGTCATAAAATCCATAGGTGAATGAGGTGTTTTCCTTGGTCGTCCTAACAGCCACACACATAATTTGCCTGGTAGGCTGAAGCCCTGGCCTCCCACAGGCCCTGTGATTAGTTTTATGTGACTCAGCATCAGGAGATGAGAACTGTTCTCCAGGGCCTGTGCAGTGCTGTGGCGATCAGCATCCTCGCCATTCCTTTAGTACACTGTGCCTGTGAAGCTATTGGAACAATGGTGTCTGCACTATGTATAACAAGTGTCCAGTTGGTGAAATACTAAAATGAACTGTTACAGCCAGGTGTATGAGTGCCTCTTATAGATAGGTGGAAAATTCATTTATATTTTGTCTTTATTTTCAGCGCTCCTACTTCCGTACTCTCCTCATGTATGGGTTCCACTTTCTGGTGTGGTTCCTTTGTGTGAAAGGAATCAGGGACACACAGTGTGGGTTCAAATTATTAACCCGAAAAGCAGCTTCACGGACGTTTTCATCTCTGCACATTGAAAGATGGTAGGTTTCTAACTGGATGTATCTGGCACATCTCATTACCCAGCCTTTATTTCAGATAATAAGAATCGGAGTTAGATTTTCATAATGAGCTTCCAGATTAGAACAGAATTAATATTATATTTGTAAACTTCATACTCTCCTAGGTTGAATCTTATTTTGAAAATACTCAAGCCCAACAAATGTTTGAAAGTTATATATTCACCTTAATTGTATACAGTGGTAACTGAGAGGCTTGAAAACATCTTACTTCTTCAAGCCTCCTTTTTTTAACCCTTTGAAGAAACAGAGTTTTAAGCAGAATAAAGTCCCTTTCCCTCCTTTTATAAGACTTAAGGTCTTTCTCCTAAGAGCAGTTCTCCAGCCTCTTCATAATCTTCCACCTTCTTAAAAACTTCACCCTGTTCATTTCTTTTCTCTCTTGTGTATTCACCCTTTTCCTCTCTGGCACATCTTTCCCCAGCCCTCTCCATTGATCACTGCCCATGTCCTTCCAGGTCCAGCCCTGTCTCTCTCCTTTTCTGATAAAAGTGGTCTTTATTCATTGTTATTTTCTCATATTCCGCTTTAATAGGGATTTAATTCCATCTCCTTTAGGTCCTGTTAAATACTTGTCACACCTAATGCATTAAAAGCATTTGATATTTCTCAGCCCTCTCTTGAAGTGCACTGTTCCCTCCACATCTGTCTACCCTAGACCTTGCCTCAGCTCTCAACCTATATTTAGTAAATAGAAGTGTCACACGGAAGCTAGAAACATTGGCGTCAGCCCTGACATTCCCACAGGCCCTCCATATATCTAGTCCCTGACCAGACTGTTGATCTCTTCATTTGTCTCCATCTCCACCACTGTCATCCTAGGTAGGTCCCAGACCATCAGGCTGCAGCCCAAGGGGCCTTTTCAAAGCTTAACATTGGTCACGTTCACCTCTTCTGCATAAAATCCTTCAGTGGCTTTCCGCAGCCTTTAGAGGTGCTGCATAGTCTGACCTCACTGCTGTCTCCATGCACACTCCTCTCTTTTCGGCAACTTCTTTCGGTCTTCCTTGGGGTAGTCTGCCTCATTATCCAGATTAGCTCAGGTGTACCAATTCCATGCTGTTGGAGGCAGTGTACTTTTTTCATCTGTCACATCTATGGTTCTTTCTGATTTGTGCATTCTGTTTCTTCCTGTCTACTAAAGCATGATTTTTACAAGAGCAACAATCCTACCTGATTTGCTTACTTCTATATCCCAGCAGTCCCCCCACCGTTTTAGCATGAGGGACTAGTTTTCTGCCAGACAGTATTTCCATGGATGGAGTTGGGAGTGTTTTGAGATGATTTAAAGCTCATTATATTTATTGTGTACTTTATTTCTGTTATTACTGCATTATAATATACAATAAATATTTATAAAACTCACCATAATGCAGAATCAGTGGGAGCCCTGACCTTGTTTTTCTGTGACTAGATGGTCCCATCTGGGAATGATGGGAGATAGCGACACACAAAATATATTGCTTATGTTCCATCTACTGCGTAATCTTACTTTGTTTCTGTCACTGCAGAAAACCCTGTTTCACAAAGATAGGATATTGGAAATGGAAACAAATTTTTCTGTGTTTTTGTGGCAATCTCAGGATATTTTGCCTTCTCTTTAATCCACAATGTTTGGAGGTTTCACTTTGCCTCAAAAATAATTTTAAGGCCACCATCATTTGCATTTTTAGCAGTTGATCCTCTTCTAGCATGAACAAAGTCAGTTCACCTGGCTGGTTCACAAGTAGGTTGTGGATCTGTTCCTTCCCAATTCAGGAGTGTTTTGTGGCAGGGAAGTAGCGTTCACACTCTTTTGAAAGCTAAGATAGGTGATCATGCACTGGGAGAATGAAAACCCTGACTCAGTGTCTTTTAAAAATATTTGCTAATGTTTGAAACATGTCAAAAATCACAATGTTATTTGTCAGTCCCATAATTTCAGTCTGGCTTTGAATGCAGCCCATTCTACTGACTTGGACAGTTATTTCCCCCTGAAGTGACAGGTTGAGTACATCAAGCAGGATGAATACGTCACAGGAGTAAGCAAATTTTGTGACCTATCCTTTGTTACTGAAATATACTGTTAGCGGCCAACTGTTTTTGTTTTTTGTTTTTAAAGAAATCTCTTGAGCAGCTCTCTTAGAACTCAAAAACTCTGGCCAGTGTTCTACTTTTGGAAAACTCTTCTGTATATTAGAGAGAAATGTGCTCTGTGTGTTCTGTTCACAAAACTAGCAGATGAATGTGAGGTCAGGGTATGTACTTTAATGTGGTTGATAATTTTAACCACATACTGCAAAACATTGTTAAGTTCAGGTGACATTTGTCATGGCACTTTATCAATGACACTGCATAGAAACATTCAGAAGACCCAAGCAGTACAACCAGAAAGCCATTCAGTCATGGCAGCTACTCTGTCCATGCGTTAGCTGACACAAAATGACCGATTCAGTTTTCCTGATACATAATTATTCAAATACTTGAATAGTTCTGCAGCTGTGGTGTTGGTTGGCAATAAAAGTGCACATAACATATTCTTATGCACGTCCTCCTAAAAAAATACATGGCACAGACCCCAGCACTGTTGCCTTGTCAACATTGTAGACTTGTTTATTTGGTACTGGGAATTGAACTCGGGACCTTATGGTTGCCAGGCAGGCACTTGTGCCACTGGGCTATATCCCCAGCAACATTGTAGACTTGTCAACCTGGATTGCATGCCACAGTGACTCATTAACCCTCTCTAATAACTGTGCCTCAGCATCTTTTCCTAATTCATCAGTTTGTCTTATGGTCAGAGCCAGAAGAGGAACATGGGCCACCTTGTGAACTGTAGCCTCTCCCAAGAATTCATGACAAATGTCTTAGTAGCAGGCAAGATCAGTTCTCCACCAGTATTAAAGGACTTCTTAGGTTTTGCAGTGCAGTTGGTCAATAAGAATGATGCCATCACTGCAGACACTTTTGACGAAGTGGTGGCCTTCAATAATTGGTTCTGTTGTTAGCGTTCACAATTTTTCTTTTGAAAAATTCCAAAGGCTTGTCTTTTAATGCAGCTGCCCGGTCTCCACATGGCAAAGCAGTTTTGAAGGTTTCGTGCCTTTGTTGGATAGTTAATCACCACCTTTGTAAAACAGGTTTGGAGAATGTGAATCACAGTCAAACCATAATTTATGTACAACTGTTGGTATTTTTTGTTAAATGCAGCCCTCTTTTTTGCTGGATGTCTTAGTCTTCGCTGTCTCATCATTGGGTCTTTCCTGTTTTCATAGACGCTCTCCAATGATGTTCATTTTTTGCTCATTTTGGCCTAGGGTAAGCTTCTGGGCTTATCAAAACTGTGAATGAGACAAGTGTGCAGTGAAGGAAAGAGTTAAGGATTGCAGTGATAAATAAAATAATCAGCAGAGATGTATAAACTAAAATAAGTGTCAGTTGCTGTCAGCCTGCCACCAGCTGCAGCTGTAGCTGTACAGTTGAAGTACGTCAACTCACTGGCCGCTCCAAAGCCTGCCTGCAGATGGCGCTTAATTGTCCCTTGCCACTCACTGATAACAGTTTTCTTTTTTAATTTGTTCTCTTTTCTTTTCTTTCTTTTTTTTTTTTTT